>AWUE01013888.1:0-23364 GCA_001974825.2 Corchorus olitorius | reverse complement strand
AAATGGGTATGAATATGTTAATATTAGCAAGATGATTTTAATCTTTGATTGATGATAAATAAATAAAAAAATTCTTTTTTTTTAAAAAAAAACATACTTTCAATCCGAAAAAATCTTTGTGCATGAGTTTTGATGTTGTTTTACTTGAACGATTTTGAATGATTGAGTTTTGAAAGTTTGAAGGTTGAGAGAATTTGAGAGAATTCAAAATTTTTGAAGTTTAAAGAAAATAAAGTAAAGGGCAAAATAGTCCAAAGGGGGGCGGTGGCTAGTAAAAGGGGGGCGGTATTTAGTAATACCCAAAAACATTTCAAGGGTTTGATAGAAAGGCAACCACCAGGCCTGGGCTGAGCAAGAAGTCTAGAAGTAAAGCCCAAAAGCTAAAGAACATTCACTTTAAACCCTACAAAATTATAAGCCCAAGCCTAATAAACATACAAACTTTGAGATCTTTTGGACACACAAGCCCAAAAGATCTTGAATAAGCAGGTTTATAGATTAGTTCAAGATCATGATTGATTGGGTTATTTGTTTAGTTGTGATATGGGCTTCAGGTAGGTTTGAAGTTAAAATGGTTGTTCAATATTGATTTATTAGCCTTTTTGTCCCTTGAACTATTACGTTAAGGACATTTTACCCCCTTAATTTTAATTCAGGATATTTTACCACCTAAACTTCCAAATTCAAGGCATTTAGACTCTAAATTTCCCAAATTCGAGACATTTTACCCTGTGACATAGGAGGCAAATTATCCTAAATTTGGAAAATTCGGATGGCAAATTGTCTCGATTTTAAATAAGGGACAATTTGTTCTTAACCCCATAATTTAGGAGGCAAAAAGGCTAATACGCCAAAAAAATTTATTGGAGGCTGCAACTGCAACTCAAAGAATTTTGATTTTGAGAGGTGCTAGGGGAAGTATGATTGTCAAGCCATAGCGGTAAACAACGAAGATGATGACAACATCAGCAATATGATCAATTACGGCTCTCGGCTCTGATATTAGATGGGAGATGGGAGATGGGATTGAGGAGAATGTTGAACTTGCCTCATTGGAGGAGTTTCTACGAAGTTGTGCTTGTGATTTTGGGACTTCCTAAAGATTGGTAGCTGTCGTGAACTGACGAAGTTACCAACCATGATGCATGGCCTTCCTTGTTTACGAAGTTTGATAATTTGGGAATGTGTCAACTTGATGGCTTTGCCCGATTGGATTTCCACTCTCACTTCCTTCCGATCGACAACTGCCCCAAATGTCTAAGGTTTTGAGTCTTTCATTTAAAGGATTGATCAGGTAACAAGCCAAACAAATTTTGAGTAATTTAAATTCTTGCAAATTAAATTGTGACTCTCCTCCCTTCTAAATGATTCTTTGTTATAGTATTATTATTATTCTCTCTATTTTTTTGTTGTAATTTGCAAGTAAGTAGTAATGATGTCTTTACCTCAAACAAACAAAAACTAGTAATAATGTGAATACAAGTAAGGATTTCATATATCATTTTGGAGTTTGTAGAAATTCCTTCTCTAACTAAAATGGTTAGATCTTAGAGGTATGTGAAATTCACCATATATCTCGGAATTAAGACACCCCATTTATTAAGTAGGTCATTTTCTCTACCTCCTATGTACCCAAAAAAAAAATTTATTAGAGTTTGTAAATTTATTTATCATAATATTTGATTAGTAGATTGACTTAAATTAAAGTAAATCTCGTTTTACTTATTTTATTTTTTTAAATCCCATTTTACTCCTTATTTTCAATTCTTTATTGGAAAAAATAAAATATTTTCAATTACATTAAAATAGTCAATTTCATTAATTTTTCCATAATTATTATCTTTTTTAATAAAATACTAATTTTAAAAAATTCATTTTAGAATTTGGATTATCAGTTGCCCAAAAATTGTAGGCCCAAAACTCTGATCAGAAGCCCAAGAAAGAGATTTTAACATAAAGCCCAAAAATCATTTCCACTAACAAGGAGCTAGCAACGACCTGAAACGTAACAAAAACTTCCATGATTCCATCTCTGCGAGCTCTCTTATTCTCAACTCTGAACCCAGGAATTTCCCAAAATGAAGACCCAAAAATTCTTCTCAATTCCAGTCTTTGCTGTGTTTTTCTTGCTGGGTTTTGTTTATTATATCACGGTTTTCATTTTCATTGAAGATTGGATTGGTTTGCAGAGCTCAGCTGGGTCTTTAAATGCCATGATCTTCACTTCCTTGGCTTTTCTTTGTCTCTTCTCTCTCTTTGTTTGTGTTTTAACAGAACCAGGTCACGTTCCTTCTTCCTATCTCCCTGATGTTGAAGATAATTCTTCTGCCTCAGATCAAGAACCCATGAAAAATGTAAGTTTTTCTTTTCTTTTTCGTTTTTAATGTATGAAATCAATAGTTTCAGAGGAAGTTGACCTTTTGTTTTTCTTTAATGGCTTGGAAGATGAAGGAATTTGTGTAAGATTTCAGGTCTTTATGCTATAGTTTGTTAAATTTATGAAGAACCAGTGTAGGAAAAGATCTTTTTAAATTTTCCATCCCCAGCTTTTCTGTAGATGCGATTCATGAAATAAGGTAAAAGATGGAATTTGGAAATTCATTTTCTTTACTTTTAGTGAAAGTTGGAAAATCAAATTTATAGTAGCTGTTCAATTTGTTGAAATTAGGAAAATAAAGATTATAAGATATATATAGTTATTCATCTTATATATTTGAGAGATAGTGTCAAAGAGGGAAAAAATACTTAACCTTGGTATTCTGGAGAATTTAGAATTTCCTAACTTATATGGGCAGATTCTTCAAGTGAAATCAGGCTTGTTGTTTTTGTATTTCTATTCCAAGGGTTTCAGGAAGTTATTAGTGAGAGAAGGCTAGAAGTTTTATAGTGAAAGAGAATTTGTTGGTTTTAGTTCAGCTCTGTAAAGGGTATACTATAACTATTATGTATTCTGACTTCATGGATGAATGATTTAGGGTGTACAACCAAAATATTGTGATAAATGTGCTGCATATAAGCCTCCCAGGGCGCACCATTGCCGGGTTTGTAGAAGATGCGTACTAAGGATGGTAGGCAATGAGGCTAGCTTTCTATTAGAAATTTTTTTGCTAGAGTTTTTCTTTGATGGTATGAAACTTTCAGATTTATGGTTTCCAATGCTCTAATTTGGTGCAGGACCATCATTGCGTGTGGATAAATAATTGTGTTGGTTATTGGAACTATAAAGCTTTCTTTACTCTTACATTTTATGCAACTATGGCTTGCATCTACTCAACAGTATGTATCCTTTGCTCCTTATTTTCCTTTTTCAATGTTCTAAAGTTGCCTCAATTTGTGATATGAAACTTGTCTTGCTTAGGTAATTGTTATATGCTGTGCCTGTCAGAATCAGAAGGACTTGAATTATATTGGAAGAATCCACCTCAGATTTTTTTATGTAAGTTTGTAGTCGATATGTAGTTGATTTGGTGCATAAGTTAGGATTGTATTTCTGGTGTCTGACCCCTGCTTCTAAGCTTGTTTGGGAAGAGATAGGAAGCTCTGGACACCAGAATTATTGTGTATTTTGTGGTTTTCAGTAGTAAGAAGCAATTTTTTTAGGTTGCCCCCGATTTTCTTAGTGCAAACATTGAAGAACATCATAAGAACTCTAATGTGACCGATTTTTTTAAAGCCATTCTTAGTTATATTTATCTGAAGCTGAATATTGATTTATTCTTGGATCACCGTCTTTAATTTTGTGGAGGAAGCTTAAACATTGAGTTTACTTTAAAAAATTAAAATTTCAGCTTTTATGGTAACTTCTCAGTTTTGTTATTCTATCAAAAAACCAAATCGAATTCCTGGAGTGGAGTCTTGTCACATAGTGTTTGACCTGCTTATGTTTTAGCTGTTTGAGAGGAGAAATATCATGTCATTAGTAAAATCTCAGGGTGGTATGTCCTGTAGGTTGCTTGTGGAGCAATTATGATTGGATTATCTGCAACACTTGGGACTCTTTTAGGCTGGCATATCTACCTAATAACTCGCAATATGACAACCATAGAGGTACATTGTTTTCTTACGGTTAGATCTAGCCATCTAGGGCTTGGATTACTCCTTCATAGCTGTTTAAACCATTTTCAAATTTTATTTTGCCAGCATTATGAAGGAATACGAGCTGCATGGTTTGCTAAGAAATCTGGGCTGACCTACCGTCATCCATTTGATATTAGCATTTACAAAAATTTTACCTCGGTACTCATCCTTCCCTTCTCTCTCTTGGCTTTCTGTGTTGTTCCTCTGTATAACTGTATTCTTTTTCTTAGTATATTATATCTTCGAGCGACTAAAACGTGATTTATTTGTCTTTTAATCAGGTATTAGGTCCCAATATCCTCAGATGGTTATGGCCAACATCAATTGGCCATCTAAAAGATGGACTTAGCTTCCCTATTTCACGTGATAGTTCATAGATCTTCAACGCTAAGTCCGCATGGTCTAACGGCATTTCACACTCATTTATTCTACAATGAAGATTTCCTATTCTGTTTATATTATTTCCAGAGTAGAAAGGATAGCTTCAGTAAGTTGTTGGCCTAACTAACCATGTGAAGTAGTCAACCATATATATATCTGCACAGTTCTGTGTATGCTTGCTTCTTCTTTCAGTTCTCTTTAATAGCATATCCTTTCTACAGATAGTTTGTACATGAAATTGTCACATAATAGCATACAAGTTCAATATGTGTATTAAACATCAAAATGTGTAAAATCTTTTACATTCAAGTTTATCTACTTTTACTCTTGTTGCGAAATGGATAGTTTTTTTTTTTTTTTTTTTTGAGGCTGAAAAATCGATAATATGTTTTATGGGCTCGTTTGAAATCCCATTTGAGGCCGGAGTCTTCTTCCATGCCATAAATCTCAGAAATTAAAATATTCCTTCAAGTTCGATCCCAAGACATCAAGTTCGAAGTTCATCGGCTTTTTTTTCACCATCTTGAGATAATTGAGATATAATTATTGATTATATCACTAGCTAGCTATATTTTATAAGCATATAACATGAATTCTAATCATCTCAAAAAAAGAAAAAAATATAAATTCTAAATTCCTAGGGATGTCAACGGGTTGGGTACCCGTAAATTTTGAGGTACCCGAAGCCGAACCCGATAGGAAAATACACTACTCGAACCCTACCCGAACCCAATTAAAATTTATTATGTAATACCCGAACCCTACCCGACCCCAATAATAAATACCCGTTAAAAATCCGAATCCGATATAAAAATTTATTTTCTTGCATATTTTTAATAAAAATCATATTAAAATTTAAATTTAAGTCATAAAATATATATTAAAGATAAATAATTATACTTTAAAATAATTTAACAATTTTAATTATTATTTTTTTATCAAACTCAATTATTAAAAAGAAAAAAATATATAAATTTAACAAAAATATTAAAAATTTATTATTATTAAGCGGGTTCAGGTGACGGATACCCTAAGGTTACTACCTGTACCCTACCCGAACCCGTGGGGTAGCAATAGTGCTATCCGAACCCGATTATAGGGTACCCAAACCCTATTAAATCGGGTCGGGTAGTGCGGGTACCCGTTTATAGGGTACCCATTGACATCCCTATAAATTCCTAATCTTCTGCTTCTCGGTATGAATTACTAAATACCGCCCCTTATTACTAGTTACTGCCCCCTAAAAGATTTTTTTGCCCTTTGCTTCATTTTTTTCAAAATTCTTTCAAATCATTTATAACTCAAATCATTTCTAACTTTCTAAATTTTTAACTTCGGATTATCGACAATCACTAATGGCGAATAACTCGAGAACTCCGAAAATGGACGATAATGAGCCGTCGACATCTAACGAAGTAAATTTTTTTCTTTAAAAAAAAAGAAAATTTAACGCCTAGCCTAGGCATGGCAGAGTCGCGCCTGGCCGTACAATGTTGTTGCGCCCCGCCGTTTTTTTTTAATAATTTTTTGTAATCTATTATTAATTAAATTTATTAATTGTAAAATTTAATTAAGGTTAATAATTACCAATTAGTTATTAATTATTTAAGAGTTAAGAATAATTATGAACAAGTTGATCGGCCCGCGCTGACGCTACGAGCGTTCTTTTTTTTAGATTCGTGATTTATTACTCTAAACATATTAAAAAAACAAATTGACATACAAAGGGTCTCCTTCTTCATGTAGCAGCAGTTGTATAAGAGAATGCTTGTTTTTTTCATTTGAAGAGTTAAACATGTGTTTATATACCTCAGAGGTGGTGGAATTTGAATATTTCTTTCGTGCTTTCTCACATGTTGGAAATGGAAGTTGGATGGTGATTTTGACATTCTCCTCGTTTGATTGCGATTTATTAGGAACGTTTCCAATTGAACGTCTTCGAATGTTCTCGTTCTTTTTGTCAATTATTGTGTTTTAATGAGTGGAATGATGAAGAGGCATGTGACGTTTCGACTGTGAATGCAGAAGATGAATGTCTTTCTTGGTTGAATTCATACGATTCTGAAAAGGTTAAATTCTAATGGTTGTTTTCGCTGCTCTCAGGTTTTGGGTGTTTTTTTTCCTTTGGCATTACTCATATTTTGAGTGTTTAATGGCGGACGGCTATTTCTAAAGAGAAAAGAAAAAAACCGTAATTGTTTTTTTTTTGCATTAAAAACCCTATTTGTTTATCCGAGATTCGGTTTTTCGATCAAAATAAGAATTTCCAAATTTGTTATGTTTTAAAAAAAAAAAAAAGGTCTGTCTAGAATGGAGTTATATATGGACTGATCATATCATCACTAAAGGACTTAACTTTTTTCTTGGTTTTTATATCATATATATAACCCATTTAAATTGTTTCATCAAGGATTTATCATTGAGCTGGAATGTAGGTTTTTTTTTAATGCACTCATTCGATTCTTTAATTTTTATGAAGAAATTCTATATCAGAGATTATAAAACGTTGATGCTGCTAACTTACTAATATTTTTCTTAAACATTAATTATCTATCCAAGTTGGGCTTAATAACAAATCTTTGTGATCTTTATTCATGACTCATTTATTTCCCCATTACTCACATTAATTATCTTAAGCATTTTGTAGTTTTTTACCAAAAAGGGCAATGGGAAAAAGGGAAAGGTAAAAACCAAACAGGGTTATTTCAGTAGTGTATGAATTGGGAAAAGACCAAAAAGTTTTGTTATCTAGCTCCTCATTAATCCTTGATGGGGTCTTTTTTAGTAATTTCATTAGTCTATTCAAATAATACGTAGTATATATTTTCGTAAATTCATAAACTAATTTATTGTTAATTTCAATTAACATTAATTAATCAAAAAATTTACAAAAAATCATAATTAATCTTAAATCTTAAATAATTAATAACTAATTGATAATTATTAATCTTAATTAAATTTTACAATTAATAAATTTAATTAATAATAAATTACAAAAATTTAAAAAAAGGGCGCAACAACATTGCGCTTGGCCATACGGTCATGCGTGATTCCATCGTGTTCAGGCGTTAAATTATGATTTTTTATGAAAAAAATCTACTTCGTTAGATGTCGATGACTCGTTAACTTCCATTTCTAGAATCCTCAGGTTATTCGCCATTAGTGATTGTCGGTAATCCGAAGTTAAAAATTTAGAAAGTTAGAAACGATATAGGTTAGAAAGTTAGAAATGATTAGAGAGAATTTTGAAAAAATGAAGTAAAGGGCAAAAAAGTCTTTTGGGGGCAGTAACTAGTAATAGGTGGCGGTATTTAGGCTTAGTTTGGGATTTAGGTTAAGTTGTGAAAAAGTTTGGTTTTGAATAAGTGCTTTTAAAAAGTGTTTTTTAAAATTGGGTTGAAAAATGTAATTAATGTTTGGTATTGTTGTAGAAAAATATGGTTAAAATATAAAATGTTTAACGGGTACTAACTAAAATAGAAATAGAAAAAATATTTAAGAGAGTTTAGTCATTTAATGTCTAAAAGCACTTTTGAAACGCAAAAGCACCTAAAGATTAGCTTTTGAGGTTGGTTTGACTTTTGCGGTGAAAATTAGCTTTTAACACAAACCATGACTTATTTGGCATTGTGTTTGAGATGAAAATTAGTTTTTTTATCTCCAAACTCAATTCAAAACCAAGGCTTAGCTATTCTGACGGCCAATGATACCCGGTCTATGAAAAAAAATAATTATTAATATGAAATATACAGGGCCGGGCTCGGATTGATTGAATGTAAACCTCAAACCGGGTCCTACCCGCGGGCCTAGCGGGTCAAGCATTGTAGCCATTTTAAATTTTTAACCCTACACAACGGGTTGGAGCGAAATATTTATTTTGGCGGGAATATTTTTGCCAATTTTTCCTTTTGTCCAATTGAATCGGAACTTAGCTATTCTGACGGCCACTTCCGTCAGAAATGCGACGTCACAAAACGATAAGTTTAGTTTAGGATTACTAAATTAGGGCGGAGAATCCCCATATGTTACCCGATATGTCTCTCTGCTATATTTCTAGTTTCAACTCTCTTTTCTCCTTTCACTCACCCAGCCAGTACCCCCTCCGCCGTTCCTCCGCTGCAGCCACCATTCCCATTTAAGCCACTCACCCCGTCGCCTCTCCACCGCTCTACTCGGCTTCCTCCGCCACACCAGCGATCGCTTCTTTATCGCATCCTCAACAAATCAACTTCTTTATTTCCCGCTTTTTGGTCCAGGCAAACCCCTCTCTCTCTCGTTGTTACTTGTTTGGCAGTTATGCATAGTTTCTAATTATTCAATTTTTCCGTATTTGTGATTCTCTCTTCGATTGTTTGACTCAAAAGAAAGTTCTTATTTTCTTTGGGATTTGGAAAGAAAAAGACCTTTTTTTTTTTCCAAACTCAATTTTTTCTCCTGATTTTCACTTGCGAGCTCTGTTTATTTGAATCAAGACTTGAAATTTCAATTTATTCATATGTATAACTGATGAATTTGAGAAAAGCATATATAGTTTCTTCATAATATAACTAAATGTTGTAGCAAAAAAAAATAATATAACTAAATGAAGTCTACTTTATCCACCTCATACTTGTTGTATTTGTTTCTAATGCCAGATTTTATCTGGTAAAATTATGTATCCTGGGCGTCCTGGTTGTCCTGGTCGAGCTTTAGGTGATCGTCATTTCCGAGATCTAAAAGATCAGGAGAGCAATGCAGCAAACTTATGTGTTCTATCGAACTGTGCAGATTTATTGCCATATTTTAAGTAAGTACCATTGTCAGTTGAAATGTCATGGTTAATATAGTAACCTCTCTAATTTGTAAACCACAATGATAGGCTATTTGATGATATGGTGAAAAGAGATTCACCGAGTATAACTGATGAGGAATTGATCAAAGCACGAGACACAAGATTTACGAAATGGTTTAAAGAATATGTAAGTTTGTTTATTTATAATACCTATTTGAGTTAGAAATTTGCATCGCTTTTCAAGTATTAATTATTATATCATGCTTAAACTTTGATAGGGTCAGGAAAATGTGCATAAGCTTGATCATGATGTATATAGAATGTCTTGTGGCCCTAGCCCATTACCTGGGCCAATCTTTTACAATGGTTACTATATAAATGGTTTCAAGTTTCATACATTGGAGTATGGGCAAACTCGGAAGAAAATGAATAGCGGAGTATGTGTGCCAAGGTGTCATTACAAAGGTGGTGTATGTGACTTTTACGGTATCTTGGTAGATATCATTAAGTTACTGTATTTTCACGGATACAAGTGTTTGCTTTTTAAATGTGATTGGTTTGATCCGGAAAAAGGAGTTAGGGTAAATCCTATAAATGGCCGTGTTGAGGTTAAACACAAGGCAATGCTTGCAAGCAATAGACCATTTGTATTAGCTGAGCAAGCTGAACAATTTTGCTTTTCTCCATTTAGCAGTAGTCAATGTGAATGGCGTGCAGTGTTAAAACCAAAGCCTAGGAGTAATTATGAGCTACTTTCGGTTGACAAAGGTGTGGTTGGTGATTGCACTCACATGAAGGGCTTTGAGTCTATAGAGGCTGCTAAGGACGTACTTGATGCAGGCGTTGGCTGTGGGGAGGCTGTTAAGGATGTAATTGATGCAGGCGTTGGGTCTGGGGAGGCTGCTAAGAAAGTACTTGATGCATGCGTTGGGTTTGGGGAGGCTGTTTTGGATGCACTTGATGCAGGTGTTGGGTCTGAGGAGGCTGCTAAGGATGCACTTGATGTAGCTGCTGGGTCTGAAGAGGCTGTTCAGGATGTACTTGATGCAGGCGTTGGGTCTATGGAGGCTGCTAAGGATGCACTTGATGTAGCCGTTGGACCTGAGGAGGTTGGGTCTGGAGAGGCTGCTAAGGATACACCTGTAGCTGCTGGGTCTGGAGAGGCTATTCAGGATGTACTTGATGCAGGTGTTGGGTTTATGGAGGCTGCTAAGGATGCACTCGATGCAGCCGTTGGACCTGAGGAGGCTGTTCAGGATGTAGTTGATGCAGGCATTGGGTCTAGGGAGGCTACTAAGGATGCACTTAATGCAGGTGTTGACTCTATGGAGACTGTCAAGGACGTACATGACACATCAAGGTCAAGGTCAGCAGCATCCAACTCAGTCTGTGGACCTCCTAAAAGGAAGGCAAATGATACCAATGAGCAAGTACTAGAGGAGATTAGAGTGCTGCGAGATGAGATGCATTATTTCATGGCAAAAATGCAGAAGATGATAGAAACTAGATTCCAAGATCTTGAATCCAACAATAGACGTCGGCTATGATTTAGACCAAGAGAAGATGCAATCTTAGCTGGGTAGGACAGGCTTTATGACTTGGGTTATTGGTGTTGCCTTATCTGCTTTATTGTTTCTTTTACTAATGCTTTTGGGTTTATATTCATAGCTGACTTATTTGAAATGTATTATCCATTCTTTGCTAGTAGTTCTGAATACCTGTAATGGTTTAATGTAGTATGTTTAAAGTACTGGTACTGGATTTGAATGCTAACATCTTAATTGTATATTTAGAAGTTAATGTACAGTTTGCTTGCTAGGTAGTTCCTTTGAATTATGGAATCTTACCCAACTGCCGATACCTTTTCTTTCAGCTAATGGCATTTTAATTGGTGATGCTATCTTCAAAACTGTTTGCTTTGGTCTGGTAAAGAAAATGTTTGATTGGCTGTGTTTCTTTAATCAAAATCTTAGGCTATTTTTGGTTGAATCATTTTTTTGCCCCCCTTTTTTTTTTCTTTTTTTTTTTTTTTTTTACTCCCCCCCCCCCCCCCTTTTTTTTTCTGTAAATGTTCTTGAAACAATGAACAAATACTAAAAATTTGACTATATTGTTTTTGGGGTGGAAAGCTTCTGAGATCATAAGTCTAACAATAGATATCCACCAGCTGGAGCAGGGGAGGCTTGATGACTTGAGTGTTGGTGTTTTCCCTATCTGCTTTCACAACTACAAGCAAAGAATGGAAACATTTTCTTCTACGTTTTAGGTATATTACCGATTTGAATGTGTTTTGCATGTTACATCTATTAAATTCCCCATAGATTTTTTAGCTTAAATTAACATATCATCTACATTTTCTGTTCTTGAGAGCACTAGAGCTTAGGGTAATTTTGTTAGGGGATTGAAATAACAGTATGTTATAGACTGTTATGTTTAAGGTACTAAATTTTAATTGTATGTTTAAGTTGGTAATGTAATTGTATGGTTTATTATGTGTATATATATATATATATATATATCCCTTGAGTTTTTATTTAGCATGCTTATCTATTAAATTCCCCATGGATTTAACGACTTAAATCAAGTTATCATCAACTTTTTCCTAATCCTTAGACTCAGAGCATTAGAGATTTCAAGTGTTCTAAAATGCTACAATCTTTACCAACTTTACTTAAATATCTTTTTTTAACCAAAAAAAAAAATCTTTTCATTTGGATTTTTTATTATAAATAAAATTATCTGATGATGATTATTTTATAATGAAATCTAAATATTTTTGGAGGTGTTAGGGTAATTGTGTTGATTTTTTTTTGTTATCATATCCGGTATCCAGGGTTTTGCCCTGATTTATTAGGATTTGCATACACATTTAAACTGAAATAAGCCGCTTACCACTTGATCCAACGCTTGTTGGTGTAATTGTATTGATTCTTTCTTCACTTGTAATTTCTCTAGCATTTCTGGATTGATATAGCTTTGTATTTTTTTTTGATACATATATAGCTTTGTATTTGGTTTTGATATACTATGAAATAAAGTTCTCTTTCTTGGTGCCAAAAGAAAAAAAATGAGTAATAGTATATACAGAGCCGGGTCGAGTTTAACCGGGTCCAAAATTAGGGCGGAGAATCCCCAATTGTTATCGGTAATGTGACTCTGCTTCATTTCAAGCTTCAACTCTCTTTTCTCCTCTCACCCACCCAGCCACCGTCCCTCCCCCGCAGCCACCTTTCCCACTTTAGTCACTCACCCCGTCGCCTCCCTACCGCCTTACTCGGCTTCCTCCGCAGACCGGCGACCGCTTGTTTTCCTGATTTGCTCCCAAAGTTTTTCTTTATTGCATTTTCCAAAAAAATCAACTGCATTTTCCCGATATTTGGTCCAGCCAAACCCCTCTCCCTATCTCGTTGTTACTTGTTTGGCAGTTATGTATAGTTTCTAAATGTTCCTGATTTCTGTATTCATGGTTCCCTCTATTTTCACTTATGAATTCTGTTAAATTGAATCACTTATGAATTCTGTTAAACTGAATTAAGGCCTGAAACTTTAATTTCTTGTAATGTTCTGTTAAAGGATATCATAATGTTTTCATGATATAACTTATGAAGTCTGTTTCATACACTCCATAATTGATGCATTTGTTTCTAATGTCAGGTTTTGTGGTGAAATTATGTATCCTGGCCGACCTTTCGGTGCTGCTCGTCACGGATTTCTAGAGGGTGAGGAGTTCGATGCAGCAAACATATGTGCTCTGTCGAACTATGCGGAATTAGCGCCATATTTTAAGTAAGTGCCATTGTAAGCTATAATGTCATGGTTAATATAGTAATCACCCTAATTTCTAAACCACAATTGATAGGCTATTTGATGAGATGGTGAGAAGAGATTCACCAAGTATAACTGATGAGGAATTGATCAATGCACGACACACAAGATTTACGAAATGGTTTAAACAATATGTAAGTTGGTTTATTTATAATACCTAGTTGATTTGCATTGCTTTCCAAGGATTGATAATTATTATGCTTAAACTTTGATAGGGTCAGGAGAATAAGGATAAACTTGATCTCATAAATACAGTATATCTTATGGCCCATCACATGAGGTAAAGTATTTCAATGGATACTATATAAATGGTTTCAAGTTTCATAAATTGGAGTATGGGCAAACTCTGAAGCAAAAGAATTTCGGAGTATGCGTGCGAAGGTGTCATTACAAAGATCGTGTATGTGACTTTTATGGTATCTTGGTAGATGTCATTGAGTTATGTTATGACGTTCCCAAATTAAAGTTTTTGCTTTTTAAGTGTGATTGGTTTGACCCGGATAAAGGAGTTAGAGTAGCTCCTTTTGGCCGTATTGAGATTAAACACAAGGCAATGCTTGCGAGCAATAGACCATTTGTATTAGCTGAGCAAGCTGAACAATTTTGCCTTCCTATATATATTGATAGTCAATGTGAATGGTGTGAGGTTCACATACAAAGGCGTCGTTGGCGTTATGAGCTTCCTTCTGGTAACAAAGGTGCGGTTGCTGATTGCACTCACATGAAGGGCTTTGAGTCTAGAGAGGGTGCTCAGGATGTACTTGATGTAGGCGTTGGCTGTGGGGAGGCTGTTAAGAATGTACTTAATGCAGGCATTGGGTCTGGGGAAGCTGCTAAGAATGCACTTGATGCAGGCGTTGGGTCTGGGGAGGCTGCTAAGCATGCACTTGACGCAGCTGTTGGATCTAAGGAGGCTGTTCAGGATGTAGTTGATGCAGGCATTGGGTCTAAAGAGGCTGCTAAGGATGCACTTAATGCAGGTGTTGACCCTGAGACTGTCAAGGACGTATATGAAACATCAAGCTCAAGGTCAGCAGCATCCAACTCAGCCTGTGGACCTCCTAAAAGGAAGGCAAATGATACCAATGAGCAAGTACTAGAGGAGATTAGAGTGCTGCGAGATGAGATGCATTATTTCATGGCGAAAATGCAGAAGATGATAGAAACTAGATTCCAAGATCTTCCCGGCCAAAAGAAAAAAAAAAGATTCCAAGATCTTGCGTCCAACAATAGACGTCGGCTATGATTTAGACCAAGAGAAGATGCAAGCTTAGCTGGGTAGGACAGGCTTTATGACTTGGGTTATTGGTGTTGCCTTATCTGCTTTATTGTTTCTTTTACTAATGCTTTTGGGTTTATATTCAGCGCTGACTGATTTTAAATGTTAATACATCCCTTCTCTGCTAGTAGTTCTGAACACCTGGAATGGTTTAATGTAGTATGTTTAGAGTATTGGTACTGGATTTGAATGCTAACATTTTAATTGTATATATTTAGAAGTCAATGTACGGTTTGCTAGGTAATTCCTTTGAATTATGGAATCTTACCCAACTGCAGATACCTTTTGTTTCAGCTATTGGCATTTCAAACGGTAATGCTATCATTGTAAATGTTTGACTTTCTTTCTGCAGAAATGTTTGCTTTGGTCTGGTAAAGAATAAGTTTGATCGGTTGTGTTTCTTTAATCAAAATCTTAGGTTATTTTTGGTTGAATCATTTTTAATTTTTTTTTATTTTTTATTTTTTTATGTAAATGTTTTTGAAACAATGACCAAATACTAGAAAAGTAACTATATTGTTTTTGGGTGGGAATTAGCTTTTAGATCATAAGTCTAACAATAAAGATCCACCACAGTCTGGACCAAGAGAAGATGCAGGGTTAGCTGGAGCAGGGCAGGCTTAATTACTTGGGTATTGATCTTTTCCTATATATATATTGTCTAATGCTTTTGAAACGATTTCAATGTTAATACTTACATTCTTTGTTTGTGGTTTTGAAATGCCAGAAATGATTTCTTAAATTTGAATGCTAACATTTTCATTCTACATGTTAGGTGTAATACCACTTGAATGTGTTTTGCATGTTTTATCTATTAAATTCCCCCTAGATTTTATTATTGCTTAAATTAACTTATCATTAACTTTTCCCTGTTCTTGAGAGCACTAGAGATTTCAGGTGTTCTAACTAAAACCTTTTTCATATAAAGAAATCATAGTGATTTACACGTGGAAAGCATATATTAGACCTAAAGAAAGGTAAGGGACATTTTCAGGAAGATTCATCTTGGAAAATCCTCGGATTTGGATATGTATACACACACACACAATTGCATCAAGATTCCAATTGCATGGAGTTTGTATGGAGTTTCTATCCATCTGTATTGAGAAGGAATGTAAAGAGGGGAACTGGAAACCCCTCACGGTTGGGAAGAATGGTCCTAGAATATCCTATACACTCTTTGCTGATGACATCCTCCTCTTTGCTAGTGCCACCACTAGAGATTGTGAAACCATTAATAGGGTTCTTGATGAATTCTGCTCCCTGTCTGGACAATTGGTGAATAAGGAAAAAACCAAGATCTGGTTCTCCCCCTCTGTTGAGGATAACAAAGCCCTTTCTCTTGCTTCTCTTCTTCAGTTTAAAAGAACGTCTTCCTTAGGGCATTATCTCAGATGTCCTCTGTTAGATAGAGCCCCCAAAAAACAGGATTATTCCTATCTGCTAGATAGGCTTAGGGGCAAAATCAGTGGCTGGAAGGCTAAAACCTTGTCCCTTGCTGGAAGAGGCACGATGATCCAATCTGTGACATCTGCTATTATGGATTACCCAATGCAGGTCTGCAGCCTCCCCTCCTCTATTCACTTGGAAATCGATAGAATACAAAGAAATTTTCTCTGGGGTGACTCGGTTGATAAGAAAAACTTGCATTTGGTTGGATGGGACAAAATTACTAGGAAGAAAAGGGTGGTGGCATCAATGTGAAAAATCCAAGTGGAGGAATCTCACGTTGATGGCTAAGCTTATATGGAGATTGAAGAAAAACCCTGATGACATCTGGGTTAAGGCCTTGAAGAGGAAATACAATGTGGATACACTGGAGAAAAGGCAAAATTCTAACTCTATGACTTGGGCGAGCATTTGCAAGGGGAAAGAGATTTATTTTAGAGGTTGTCAGAGGTTGATTGTCTCTGGTAACCAAACTTCCTTTTGGTTTGACAATTGGATCTCTAACCACTCCATTAGATCTTTGATCCATGGTCCACTTAATCTGGGAGAGGATAGATTGCTTGTATCGCAATGTCATCTGGATAATGATTTATGGGACCTCAACCAAATCTCTTTTATTCTTCCTCAGCATGTTATGGATAAGATTCAATCCACGGCTTCATCTCTTTCCTCCACTGGAGAGGATAGAATTTGTTGGCACTCTTCGAGTGATGGGGATTTTTCACTACAGTCAACCTACTCTCTGGCTGTCAATGATTATGATTCCAACCCTGTCTGGTCTAGAATTTGGAAGGCTTGCTGCCAGCCTAGGGTTAGATATTTTCTCTGGTTGTTGGCTCATAACAGTCTCTCTTCTAAGTCTCTGTTGTATTGGAGGAGCATAAGCAATGAGATGTACTGTGATATCTGCCTTGACTCTGAGGAGTCAGCTTTGCATATTCTTAGGGATTGCCCTTTTGCCTCGAATGTTTGGGAGAGGTTTCCTTCTTTGCCTAGGGATTTCACCGCTTCTCAAGAACCTATTCTTTGGGTCCATCTTAACTTATCTTCCTCTATTTCATTTGAAGGCATACCTTGGCCTACTATTTTCTCTTACTGCTGTTGGCACACTTGGAAAGCTAGGAATTTGAGGCTATTTGAGGGTCGCTCAATGCTCCCTGGTAAAGTATTTGATTTATCCCTTATCCAAGCCAAGGAATTCTTTCACCTGGCCAGTCAGCCCACTATTAAGCCTAATAGAATAATGGCTAACATATCTTGGTCTCCCCCTCCTATGGGATGGACCAAACTGAATTCTGATGGTTCCCTCTTTGGGCTGCCCGGGAAGAGCAGGGGCTGGTGGTCTTCTTCGAAATGAATCTGGGGAGTGGATTTCTGGTTATGCCAGGAAGCTGCCTGTTGCTAACTCTCTTGAGGCGGAACTCTGGGGCCTTAGAGATGGACTTAATCTAGCTGCTTGTTTAGGAGTTCAAAAGCTTATTGTTAATGTTGATGCTGCCTGTATCTTATCCCTGATTGATGAGGCTAACACCAGTTTCCACCCTTTGGGAAACCTTATTGATGATTGCAGGTCACTGAGACAAAGTTTTTCCAGCTGCATGCTGATGCACTCCTACAGGGAAGCCAATCGAGCTGCGGATCAAATAGCTAATTATGCCAGGGAGATGTCTGTTCCCAACAAGGAGCTTTTCCTTGTGTTTAATGATCTTCCAGACTTCCTTTATGATTTTATATCTGCTGACTGTAAGGGAACTTCATTCCCTAGACTTATTTTGAGCTAATATTATCTTTCTCTCCTTCGCACCAAAAAAAAAATGAAGATTCCAATTGCAAAAGCTTTATGGAATCTTATCAATTGCAGATACCTTTTGCTTTCAGCTTTTAGCTTTTTTTCTGTAATGCCTTTGTAATCTATAGATCTTGTTGTGCTTGCAGTCACTTTCTGTCTGCAAAAATGGTTGCTTTGGTGAAATACATAAAATAATTTGGTGGGCTGTGTTTTTTTAATAATAATAATAATAAAAAAAAAAGACTTGGGACTTATTATGAATGGTTGTTATGTTTTTCATACTCATTTTTCTTTAGATTTCTTTTTGTACTAACTTTACGGTATCTAGTGATAAAATTGGGTCTGGGTTCTGGAGTCTAGTCAGATCTCATATGTGGAAGGCTGGAAGCTCTCTCAGTAGTTTTTTTCCCTATTCACAAAATTCCGATAATTTATTTAAGGAGTCCACTCAACCCAAGGAGTCCACTCAACCCAACATGACCTCAACATGTGTTGGTTTTCTTTTTCCTTAATTTTCTTTAAAATGAAAGTAACACTACAGAGTGCAAAAAGCAAAAAAAAAGTAATACTACTATTTCTTTTCCAGATAAAAAGGGTCTTCTAGTGGGCATCATTGACCCAGGGGTTCTCAGTCCTCCGTTTCCTCTTAAACCCCCATGGACTCTATGGCGATCGGCACACCTGCAGTGAGTAGTGGGGATTTCTAAGAGTTGATCTTAACACAGGGTATGGACAAATAAGAGGTAATGTGAGAAAACCTTATGTTTACTTATACTTCAATGTATGACCACACTTGCAGAAACCTTACACTCGACTTCCTAATCACTAAGTCACCCCACAAGTGCGAGTAATACTACTATCTAAGAAAGCAAAATCATAATACTACTATCTAAGAAAGCAAAATCATAATAATTGATTAAAATTTTTTAAAAATGCAGAAATTATTTACATCCTGAAATATTTGACTTAAGCATGAAGGCATTTTCATGCTCATGGATTCGAATGCATATTCCCCAAATAGAAAATGAACAAATACTTGGAGTTGAGAAATAAAGAAACTAAGAATCATGCATTTTGCCAACATTATCAAAAGTTGACACAAATAATTAAAAGTTCAAAAGCTTTGTACATAACACATCCGGCATAGTACTTGAGCAACATTATTATTATAGTATTAATATTTGACTCAAGTATATGTTGAGTTACTTGAATAGTTATGGTATATTATGTTTTAATTATAAATTTATAAAAATTGATTTGATTCAAACTCGATCTCGAGTTCGAGCTAAAAGATCCAACTTAATTCAAGTTTTTTTTACTAGCTCATTTAGCTAATAGAGTTCAAGTTTTTTTACTAGCTAATGAGCTAATTGATCAGTAAGTTGAAGTAGCTTGATACTCATTTCAAGTCAAACCCGAGTTTAAAAAGTAAGGCTCAACCAAACTGGAGCCGAGTCGAGCTTGGTACCCATTCGACTCGAGCTCGATCGATTACAGTACAACCATCTAACGCTTTAAATTTTGTTGTACACTCAATATCCATCCTCTCTCACAGCCTTGTGAAAAGATAATTTTACTCCTCGCATAAATAGTGAGAGGAGGTGGAGATGCATGAGAGAATGAGATATGGAAACAGACTGTCCTGAAATTTGGAAGACACCCAGATTGGATTATATGCAGCAATTACCATTTCCTAAGTCTCCATGGTGCCTCACTCGATTTGTCCACCCACCCTACTGCATTCTTTGAGTCACTTTCAATAATAAGAGCATGAGAAACAACCCATTTCGAAGCACAAACAGCAACATGCCTTCTCTAATTGCACAAATCTCTGCTTCATTCGATTCTGCAACTCCTATCGATTTAGAGAATTCCATCAATACCTTGCCCATTTCATCTCTTAATAAACCCCTTATTCCAGCAGGCCCCCGTTTACAAACAAAGGCGTCGTTGGGCTTATGATTTTCCAAATCGATTTTCGACATGCATTCTTATTGCATAAATTTTCAGAGCAAACAATGTAATTTAAAAAAGGAAAAAAATTGATCCAAAATTAAAATAATTTTCAATTTTTTTTCCTTGCACATAGATTGGATCTGTGGTTATGTACATTATGTGCACATGGATCATAGATATTTTTTTTGAGAGGGATATATATTTCTTTTTTTTTTCTTTTGCGTAATATAGAAATAAACATTTATATTTTACAAATAAAAAAACATATTATATATATATATATTATCTTATCTTACTATTTTAAAATCACGAACTCAAAAATCTTAATCGGGAAATGTCATAAATACCCTTAGTATTATAGTATAATAATTTTTAAATCATTGTTTTTTAGTCATTAAACTTTTTTTTATTAATTATGAAAAGATATTGTAAGTCCATATAATTATATACTTCCCAAAATAATTGAAAATTTTTTTTATTTATAATTTAAATTTATTTAATTAATTTGTTGGTGGCTACACGGGATTTTTTTTTTCAAAATCACCAATTTATTAAACAAAAATTAAATTCAACGGAAAAATTTGTATTTTAAGTTAATTTGCTATAAAATTGTTGTTTGGGAAATTGGTTACGTGAATTATCCATAATTGGAAGCTAGGAAAAGTTCGGCATGTCTTTCATGTACTTAACAAATAAAAAAAGTAAAATCAATGTGAATTAGATTGATAATGGATAATTATAATTAGACATAAATTATCTTTTATTTATTTTCATTTTGATTCTTCAGCATGTCTATTTTGTTGTAAGAAAGTCTTTTTCATGTTTTTTTTTGGTAATTAAGGCTATCAGGGATGAACCCTAGCCACTAAAATTAGAGTCTAACACTCTATCACCATGTTCTAATTGATTTGTGTGTGTGTGTGTGTGTGTAAAGCCCTAATTGATTTTATAGTTTTTTGAGGTGATATAATATTCAAATCTTATTACAATCAGATTATTCATTACAAGCTGAAACATCCAATGAGAAATAATCAAACAAACAAACTATGATAATAACTAACATAAAGAAATCAACAAATTCAGCTCAAAGCTGCACAAAACCAACACGCCTATGGTGTGACTTGAACCTGAGTCATCTCGATCCAAATAGCATGCACCTTACTATTGATAATCTCCCTATGATAACCTCCTTATAAACTTTTGAATAATATTCCTATGAAATTTCGATAACGATACTATGCAATTTCGAAAACCTTCCAATCAAATTTCAAGAACTTCCCTAAAATTTTGTTAACCTCCCTATAGAGATTTGAAAACATTACTATAAAATTTTGATGACTTCCTAATGAAATTTTGATAACCAACCACTTAAATTTTGATAACCGTACTATAAAATTTTGACATCTCCATGTGAAATGTCGGTAAGCACATTATGATATTTTTTTATAACCTCCCTATGAAATCTTAGTGATCACACTGTTAAATTTTGATAACCAAACTATGAAATTATAATGACCTCAGTATGAAATTTTGATAAACATTCATATAAAATTTTGATAAACTTCCGATAAAATTTTGATAACCTCCTTATGAAATTTTGATAATCACAAATTTTGATAACCTCCCTATGATTTTTCGATAACTTTATTATGAAATTTTGTTAACATCCCTATGAAATTTCGATAACCCCTATAAAATTTTGAAAACTAAACTATGAAATTTTGATATCCTCCCTATGAAATTTTGATAATCCCCCTTTGAAATTTTGATAATCTTCATACGAAATTTTGGTAACTACACAAATGCAATTTTGATAACCTCCCTTTGAAATACCACACTCTAAAATTTTGATAATAACATTATGAAATTTTGATAACCTTCCAATGAAATGTTGCTAACCGCTCTTTGAAATTTTGATAATCATACTATGAAATTTGAAACCTCCATATGAAATTTTAATAACAACAATATGAAAATTTTTCATAACTTCATTGGGAAATTTTGATAACCTCGCTTTAAAATTTTGATAACCTTTCTATGAAATTTCGATAACCACATTATGAATTTTTATAACATTTCTATGAAATTTTGGTAATTTGATCTCTATGATTTATAACTACTTTGAGATTCTGATTGCTTCCCGATGAAATTTTGATTACTATAAAATTTTGATAATCTTCGTATGAAATTTAGATTTTTCTAACATTACTATGAAATTTTGGTAACCACACTATGAAATTTTTGATAACCTCCTTAAAAAATTTTGATAACCACACTATGAAATTCTGATAACCTTGCTATGGAATTTTGATATTTGATAACCTCCTTAAAAAATTTTGATAACCACACTATGAAATTCTGATAATCTTGCTATGGAATTTTGATAACCTCCATATGAAATTTTGATAACCACACTATGAAATTTTGATAACTTTCCTATGAAATTTTAATAACATAATCCATATGAAATGTTGATAACCACACTGTTAAATTTTGATTACCTCATTGTGAAATTTTGATAATCACAGTATAAAATTGGTAACCGCACTATCAATTGATAATCATACTATATTTTTATATAGTAGTAAGATTACTTTTCCCCAAAATTGATAAAAGGACGAATGTCGAGAAACTTTTATATTGATATGACGATGATACCCTTATTTTACCATTACTTAATTTGGGCTTAAATCTTAATCCATGTGAAAGGTTATTTTTATTATTTTTAATCAATTAGGTTTTACAATTTTATTTTACTAAAGTTCTATTCTCATTTAATTAAATCTAATATACTTATAAATTCTATATTTTTGAGAAACTTTGTAGAGAACAAAATTGTAAAAAAATAATAATAAAAGTACCAAATACAAAAAAAAATCTGAAATACTAAGCTAAATTTTAAAATAATGATATCCTTGAATTTTGCTTTGCCAGAATTCTTGAAATTAAATTAAAAGAGATACTTTAGGAGTTTTAGTTTTAGATTAATCGAATCAATCAATATTTTGTTAAGGTTTAGCCGAAAGGAGAAGGATGGTTAAGCTAGAAGAGTATGTGATCCTATGATTTTGATTTTGTTGTCTCTGTGTGGTTATCAAAAAATTTCTCAGTGAGATTATCAAACTTTCATGGTAAGAGTATCAAGCTTTCATAGGAAAATTAATGTTGAGCTATAAGAGCGAGTAAATGATCCTATGCTTTTGATTTTGTTGTCTTTGTTTGGTAATCAAAATTTTATAATGAGATTATCAAAATTTCATAAGGAGGTTATCAAAATTTCATAGTCCGGTTACCAAATTTTATAGGGAGGTTATAAAAAATCCATACTACGGTTACCAAAATTTCATATGAAGGTTATCAAAATTTCATAGAATGATTATCAAAATTACATTTATTAGGTTATTAAAATTTCAAAGGAAGGTTATCAATTTTTTTTTAGCATCAAAAGATTATGATTATCAAAATTTTATAGTGTGGTTATCAAATTTTCATAGAGAGGTTATCGAAATTTCATAATGAGGTTATCAAATTTTTATAGAGTGGTTATCAATATTTCTACGTTGGAGCATGAAAACAACTACCAAAATGACATAGAAAAATATATTGAAAAATTAGTACAGATTAGGTTTCCCTTCATTACATTTGAATAGAGCCTATTGGAAAGTGGACTCGCCAAAGAAGTCTAAAACCTCAACTTCTCGATTTAGCACGTTTGTGCACAAAACATTGTTATCGGAAAAGCACTCATTCAAATATATTATTTGTGAAACCAACGCTCAAATGTTGTGTTTTAGAGTAAGTAAGCTCATTGGAAAGTGGGCTTGCAAAAAAAAAAAA
>AWUE01013887.1:0-20013 GCA_001974825.2 Corchorus olitorius | reverse complement strand
ATATAACGAATGGTTTTGAATTCGTTGATACATATATAACTTTTTTCAAAATCGTTATAACTTTTTCAGTAACTAAGTATTGTAAATTTGATAACCTCATTAATTGATTACATTTATTGTTACCAAAATTACTTATCATTATCACCAAAATTACTTATCATTATCATTAGATGTTATTGGATTAGTTGGTCTAAGTATTTCTCATAACTACATAGCTTTTTTAGTAACTATATTTATAAATTTGATAACATCCATTGTTGATGAAATTGTTAACTAATGAAAATTTACCGAATTTGTTGGTTCACGTTTTTTATCATATATATAATTTTTCAATAACTAAAAAATGTAAATTTGATAACTTGTATATTATTGATAAAAATGGTTAACAAAATTTTACTTATAACGAAAAATTGATGAGTTTTTTACGCAATAATTCTTTAGAAATTTGGATAAATTTAATCATTTCAAAATGAATAAAAATATTATATTACACATCATGTAACTTAAAATAAGTTTTCAACAAATATCAATTCCACGTGTGAAACACGTGGCAAATTACTATTATATATATATATATTGTATTAAGTCTGATTTTAGATTGTGTTTCATATAACCTATCTTGCCTCAAATTCAATATTCTTCCATGCTCTCTCCAACTGTACAAACAATTGTTTATATAAATTCATATTCGACGATCTGGTAGACTGGTACTTATTTCAGAAATCTTCAAAATTTAACCTCAAGTTCTCATTATTATGATACTATATATATGTAAAACATGAGCATCTGATCACCTCCAATCCTGCAATTATTGGATCACAATCGATTTTGATTTTTTTTGGCCAGAAATGAAAAGTAATTCATTGAAACGTAAGTTCAAGAACGGTCTTACAAGATAGAAAGTAACAACACTCTAGCTACGACAGAGAAAACAAAATGCAATCTCCCTAGGTAGTTAGAGTACAGAACCAAGTACTAACGAGGTGGGGTGGGGGGGGGGGGGGAAGGCCGTCTCTGCTAAGAATATGAATGAGAGAAGATGGGGGTTGGTTAACCCAGGTTTGAGGGCATTTCTTCTTCTTGGTTTGGTGAGCAATCCAATCGGCAACTCTATTGGCTGATCTACTAATCCATCTGATCTTACTATGTTGGAATTCTTTGAGCATCTTCTTGATATCCACTGACAATGGTTCGATCTCCCAACATCTGTCTCTGATAAACCTTCTGGCAGTCAGTTTCAATGATCAGTTTCTGAACACCATAGTCTTTTGCTAAATTCAGGCCTTCTCGTACTGCAAGGGCTTCAGCTATGGTGGCAGATTTAGCTTTAACCATGATGTTTATGCCCTGCTTCACTTGACCACTTTCATCTCTGAGAATGGCTCCAAGTCCAGCTTCATTTGTATCCTCATCGAAAGCTCCATCACAGTTTAATTTGAGCCATCCAGTTTCTGGTCTTTCCCAATTCTGCTGTTGCTTACCATCTTGAATTGTCTTTGCAGTTTCCTCAATCAGTATTGTCTACTCTATCTCTGCAATAGCTCTCTGAGATATCTGGATAATTTGAATAGGGTCAGGAACCTTATTCTCATGAACACACTTGAATCTCTCTCTCCAGATGTTCCAAAGTACTTGAGCAATTGACATCTGAAACCTCTTCTTCTTGAGCTTACAATCACCAGCACTTTGGAGGACTTTTTCGAACCAGGCATCAAAGGTGGTTATTGACTTCTTATCAATTTTGTATCCAAAATCCATTCCAAACCATACCTTTTCTGTCCATCCGCATAAGAGTAATGCGTGTTCTGTGGTCTCTGCTTCCTTCTAGCATATGGGGCATATGGGGCTAGTGCATATTTTCCTCTTCCATAGACATTCTTTGGTAGGGATTCTGTTCAGGGAGGCTTTCCAGAGGAAGTGCCTTACTTTCCTTGGCCCAGGGGTCTGCCAAATCAGCTTCCATAGTGTTTCACTCACCATATGTGAACTGGATGATCCACTCTTTACTTGTCTCACCTCATGTTCCTTCGCAGTGTGGTAGCCTGATTTTACACTATATTTTCCATCAACGTTGTGAGACCATATCAGTCTATCATCTTTAGATTGATCACCTAGAGGAATCATTTCAATAGCTTCTGCTGACTTGTCAGTAATAAGGGAGCGGATACCTTCCAAGTTCC
Organism: Corchorus olitorius; assembly: GCA_001974825.2. Taxonomy (NCBI): domain Eukaryota; kingdom Viridiplantae; phylum Streptophyta; class Magnoliopsida; order Malvales; family Malvaceae; genus Corchorus; species Corchorus olitorius. Next base: position 17,833 of record AWUE01013887.1, on the reverse strand, counting down.
AACTTTTTTCATCTTCATTCAAAATCTCTACAACTTTCCTTAGAGCAGTCTGAGGTAAGGCATCCATGTTATTCCTCTCAATTTTCCCTAGGCCTGGTATCCAGTTCTCCTCCCAGATATTGATATGTGCACCATTACTCATCTGCCACTGGATGTCACTAGCAATCAGATCTCTGCCTTCCATCATAGCACTCCAAATCCATGAAGCCCAAACTTTTGATTCAAAATTTTGTAATTATAAATAGATGTTACGATTTAATTTTTAAAAAAGGAATTATTCGTGAGGAGACTTTTTTTTTTCTAAAAATAAAAACTCTTATTTACATTAGATTTCAATTAATCTAGATTTGAGTCGCACTAGATTTCAAATGGCTAAATAGCCACTTTGCCCCCTGTTCTTTGCAAATTTATGACAGATTGCCCCCTGAACTTTAAATGGTTCCACTTTGCCCCCTGAATTTGCAAAATTAGACCAATCCACCCCTTCACGTGACGGATTCCGTTAAGTCCCAACAAATTTGCTGACGTGGCAAACTTATGCTGACGTGCCATTTCCACGTCAGCGCTCATATGGACCCCACATGACCCAAAATGCTATGGTGGGCCTACATGAGTGCTGACATGGAAATGCCACGTCAACATAAGTTTGCCACGTCAGTAAATATGATGGGACTTAACGGATCCATTAGTCAACCATCAAGTCAAGGGGTAATTTGGTCTGATTTTGCAAATTCAGGAGGCAAAGTGGCACAATTTAAAGTTCAGGGGACAATCTGCCCTAAATTTGCAAAAGTACAGGGGGCTATTAGGGCGATTTCGTACAGAGGGCAAAGGGCTATTAGGGCGATTTCAAATTGGGAAAACTTTATAAGGCATACTCGTAATAGCAATTTTTTTTTGGTACATTATAACATCAAAACTAAATCTTTTAAAGTAATCCCCTCCCCTTTCTTGGATTGACGTGTGGCCCAACTCACGTGTCAGTTAACCCAGAAGACATGCGGGCCACTTTGGCGTTGAACTTTTTTGGGCAAAATGCACCGTTTTGTCTTTCTTTTTTAAAAAAAAAATATTTTTTGGGTTCTTTTCGGAACCCTAAAGAGGAGAGATTTTCGGGAGAGAGAAATAGAAAGCAGAGAAGGGGAGGAATAGGGTTGCCGGATGGACTGCCGAGGACGCCGACCGGCAATGGGGAAGCCTTTTTGAGTTCCATTTTTGGAAACCCTATACAGAGAGGAAGGGAAGATTTCAAGAGGGGTCAGAGAGAGTTTGACGGAGCCCAACAATAAAATGGAGATGCAACAGAGAGGCCTTTTTGGGTTCCACTTTTCGAACCTTATACAGAGAGGAAGGGAAGATTTCAAGAGGGGTCAGAGAGAGTTCGATGGAGCCCAGCAATAGAATGGAGATGCGTAAGTGGGGAAGAAGAAATCTGGCTGACATCGACGAAACCAGGTAACAAAAATTTTAGCATCTTCGACTTAATTGAATTCTATATATTGCTTTACACCGCGTTTGATTTAGTTTGGGGGAGGGGATTATTTTAAAAGGTTTAGTTTTGATATGGGAACTACTAGGATGCTAAGATTTACATTCTACCAAAGTTCTTTTTCCTTTGCGCTTTCAAACCGAATTCGAGAAACGGAGTCGTGAGAAAGTTTCATGCAAGTTTAAAAGTTTCCTCTCAACTTCTTAACTTATTTCCCAACATTTAGGAATATCATTTATGTCTCTGAAGACAATTTTTACATTTCCCAGGCATGAGAAATGACACTTATTTTTTACTGCAAATGTTTCACAATAAGCTTTCTTTGGTAATGGAGACAAGGCTGCTGGAGATGCCTTTAGTAAGTTTCTTATAAGCATCAGATTATAACCTCTTGCTGTTCTTCCAGGCTTCATCAGTGTAATTTGTTGTAGTTTTCAAAATGAATTCCCTGTAAACTAGTTGGACACCTAGATGGTTCATCAGAAGTTTCTCTGATGAAATTCTGGTGCAGGAAGGATAATTTATATGTTTTTTTACTTGGTTTGCCATGCGTGAGAAAGCTATGTATATGCAGCAATGAATGGTGTTGTTTTCTCTGTGCTTTCCTTTAGACTTTGAGGTTCAGTTGGTGGATATATACTGATTTTACCCTCTAAATTTTCGCTCTAAAAGATGAATATATAGTTTCTCAAAATAGTGCCTAGCTTCTTTAGCCTAAGTAGTCAATTATATGAAACCAATCAACATATTTAGCGTATTGTATTACGGTTTCTTGATTTGGTTTCTTCATTAACTTTCTCTTTTTGAGTTTATGTGCAGAAATAATGCCATTTGCAATTTTACTCCATTTTCATTATCCACATGGTATTGAAGAAGAATATGGTGCATTCGGAATTGAAAAGTTTGTGTAAGTTAGTCAGGCCTGCTCATTGTTGGTTAATATACTGCATTACCAAATAGGAATAGATCGTTTGATAGCATATATTTGCAATTAGGGCCTAATCTGGTCGTGATAGTTTTATACAATAAAATCATCTAAATTCTTTAGGTGATACTGTTGGTTTTTAAGAAGCTTAAACAATCAAAACAGAAAGATTAACAAATAAGATAGATTGCAAAGCTGAAGTTAGCGATCAAAAAACATAAAGTGATGAAGTTTCACTAGCTTTAACAAGGAAAATATGAGAGAAAAGTGAGATGAAATCAAAAGCTTCATTAACACCTCAAAGATACTGTTACGTGCAAATATATATGGGTTTAGGATAGTTGACAACACATTAGGACTTTAACACCTGTCATCAATAAAAGGTTAGCAAAACAAGTGTCCTAACATGCATTTTAACAACACAAAAGTGAAATTATAAGGCTAAATAAAACATTACAGCAACTACTCAATGCTACATGCAACTACACACTAACACTCATCCTTAGTTGCTAGCTGCATTACACCAATCTTCAATCTAAAATCTTCAAACTTAGCCTATGATAAAGGCTTTGTCAAAATATCATCAAATTGATCATCAGTGTTGCAATGCTCAAGTTCAATCTCACCACATGACTTCTCTGATAAAATGATACTTCACTTTAAAATGCTTAGTCTTACCATGGAAGACAGGATTCTTTGCAATAGCAATAGTAGCCTGATTGTTACAAAGGATCTTGGTAGGAACTTGGGGAAGAAAAGCAAGATCATCAAGCAATTTTCTTATCCACAAAGCTTGATTAACAGCTGCTGAAATGGCAATGTATTCAGCTTCTGCTGTTGGTTGAGCAACAGTTTGATGCTTCTTCGAACTCCAAGCAAAAACTCCACTTCTAAACTGAAACAAATAGCCTGTAGTGCTCTTAGCATCATCAACTGAACCACCCCAATCACTGTCCACATAGCCAACCAACTTCCCTTCTTTACAAGCTTCAAAGAAGACTCCAAAATCACAAGTACCCTTAAGGTATCTCAGAACCCTCTTTGCTGCTTTAAAATGAAGCTCGCTAGGTGAATGCATAAACCTGGAGAGTAGACTTACAGCAAAAAGAATGTCAGGCCTAGGCTGTAAAGTACAAAAGACCTCCAATCAAGCTTCTAAACCTTCTTTCTTCAACTTTCTCAGCACCATCATCTCTGCAAAGCTTCTCTCCAACCATAATAGGGGTGTCAACAGGCTTACAACTTTCCATATGGAATTTCTTCAACAATTCCACACAATATTTCTTCTGGTGAATGAATATTCCACTGTCAACCTGGTATATCTCCATTCCAATAAAGTATGTCATCAAACCAAGATCTGTCATCTCAAATTCTTGATTCATTTTTGTTTTAAAACCTTCCACCAGCTTTGCATTACTACCGATCACAAGCAAATCATCTACATAAACTGATACAATAAGAACATTAGAAACATAATGCTTTATGTAGAGAGTAGGCTGACTTACACTACTTCTGAGTTCATGAGCTTCAAAGTACTGGTGAAGTCTCTCATACCAATCCCTGGGAGCCTGCTTCAAACCATACAAATCTTTTCTCAACAAATAGACTTTGTTCTCCATACCTGCAATTTCAAATCCAGCAGGTTGCTCAACATAAATATTTCTTTAAGAAAACCAATCAGAAATGCAGACTTCACATCAAGCTGGTACACATGCCATTTATTCTGAGCTGAAGGAGCTAATAGTATCCTGATGGTGTCATGCCTAGCCACAGGTGCAAAAGTTTCAGAATAATCAACACCATATTGCTGAATATACCCTTTCACCACCAATCTGGCCTTATGTTTATTGATAGAGCCATCTGGATTCAACTTTGTTCTAAACACCAATTTGACTCCAATCACTTTCCGATCATTCTCAGCTCCTCCTTCATTGCAAGTTCCCATTTCTCATCTTGCAATGCTTCATTTACATCTGTAGGTTCCATTAAAGACAGGTTACAAGTAGCATAAATGTCAGAAAACAGTCTTGTACCTCTTACATGAGTGTGATCAACATCTAATTGACCTTCTTGATTAAATCCAACCTCCTGAAATGTCAGAGGCTACTTCTCCTTGTCACTCCATTTCCAAACTGCTTCTTCATCAAACCTTATATCTCTGCTAACAATCACTTTCCTTGTTGCAGGAATGTAAACTCTATACCCTTTAGCAAATTGACTGTAACTAACAAAGATCCCTGCTTCACTTTTTTTTATCAAGCTTTTCTCTCTTTGCAGATGGCACTAAACTGTAACATATGCAACCAAAGACCTTTAAATGATTAAGAGAAGGCACAAATCCAAACCAGGCCTCAAATGGTGTCATATCCTTAACAGATTTTGTTGAGCTTTCGTTACAAACATAAATTGATGTATTTGCTGCCTCTGCCCATAATTCTTTTGGTAAAACCTTCTCAAACATCATGCACGTTGCCATATCCATCATTGTTCTGTTCTTCCTCTCACTCACACCATTCTGTTGTGGTGAATAAGTCACTGTAAGCTGGTGTTCAATGCCTTCAGTGCTGCAATATTCATCAAATCTTTCTGTAGTATACTCAGTACCAAAATCTGTTCTGATCACCTTGATATCTGAACCACTTTGCTTCTCAACTGCTGCTTTAAACTTCCAGAAGACCTCTGCTACTTCAGATTTCTGCTTCAGAAAATAAATCCAAGCATATCTGGTATAATCATCAAAGAAAAGGATGAAATACCTGCTTCCATTCAAGCTTGGTGTTCTTTGTGGGCCACATACATCAGAGTGCACAAGTTGAAACTTTTCTAAAGCTCTCCAACTTGCTTTAGCAGGAAAAGGCTTCCTACTTTGCTTCCCAAACTGGCACACATTGCAAATTCCAGTTTGCTCTTCGATATGAGGTAGGTTTTCAACAAGACCTTCTGCTGCCATCTTTCTTAAAGAGAAAAAATTTAGATGCCCCATTCTTCTATGCCAAAGCTGAGAATCATCTTCAACATTTACAAGTGCCTACTGTTCACATCTCAGATAGAAAGTTCTATTCACCATCGGCAAAGTAACCAATTCTCTACCAGTAGGCTTAGTAATCATGCAAGTTTTGTTTTTAAATAGAATTGAATAATTCATCTCTAACAACTGACCAACACTAATCAAATTGTATGAAATTTCAAGCACTAAAAGCATATCTGGGATAACTTTAGTACCTGATGGTGTTCTGACAGTTACATCACCCTTGCGAGTTGCTTGCAAATACTTGCCATTGCCAATCTTCACTCTGGTAGTGTAAATCTTGTCCAAATAAGTGAACATAGACTCATCTAGCACCATATGATAAGTGCAACCACTGTCAATGAGCCATCTTGATGAATTTTTACTAGTTGAAACTGAACACACTTCACCATCAAACAAATGTTCTTCATCATGGTGTTCTTCTTTGTCTTCTGTCTGAGTTAACTTAGCTTGCTGCACTTGCTTCTTCCCTTTTCTTTTGTTTCTACAAACTTTCTCAACATGCCATTTCTCCTTACAATATCCACAAGTGGCATCTGGCCTCCAATAACAAAATTTAGGCAGATGTGTGGATTTCTTACAATGAGGGCAGGGAGGATACTGTTTTTTCTCTCCCACTTCCTTATTTTCAGCAGGTTTCTCATCTTTCTTCTTAAAACTCTGCCAAACTTTCTTACTTTTGCCTCTTTCCATTGGTTTTGCAAACATGGCCCCTTCTGATTCATACTGAAGCATGTTCTGTGTTCTTTGCTCTGAAGCATGCAGAGTATTCAACAAATCTGCCAACTTGATCTTAAAAAGATCTTCACCCCTACTTTCAAGAGCAAGTATATTCATTTCATACTTTTGAGGCAAAGTAGTTAAAATTTTCATCACAACTTTAGATTCTGTATATTCATCATCACCATACAATTTCAACTTATTAACAATCTTCATCACTCTATCTGCATAGCCTCTAACTGTTTCATCTTTTTTCATCAACAGAGTTTCAAACTCTCTTTTCATATTGTCGCAACGTGTGGGTCCGGGGGTCCGAACCCTACCGTTTAATGACTTTAAAAGGGGAACTACTGTTTCTATCTATGGAGTTGCTACTAATCTTTTTTAACCTAGGTGTGATTAGCCACCTATCAGATTGTTAAGCCTAATGTTAACCTAAGCTTGGCAAAGGTGACACTAAACCTAATAAACGGTCTTCTAACCAGAGTCTAAAGTTCGAGAGTCGGGTACGCGTGGGGAAGGATTAGCACCCCCCACGATGCCCGTCAAAATGACAGCACTGACTAAGGGTTTATATTATTGGTTGTTTCTATTTTTTAATATTTTCATGCCATTAAACTCTTTTATTAATCATTGAAATTAAGCAAATAAACAAGAAAAAATGGATTTTTGGAATAGGAATGTTAGGAATTGAACTCGTTTATTGTTTGTTCTCTTTAGGGCTCCTCATGAGAGGATTTTCTTTAAAACTCACCATTAAAATGACTCAATTTGAAAAGTGCTTTTGATGGGAACCTTCCCATTTTGAAAACTAAAAGCGAAAATAATGGGAACTTTCCTCAAATTGAAAACTAAAACCTGGTGGGAACTTTCCCTAAAGAGCTAAATTGAATGCTTTGAAAACTAATGGGAACTTTCCCAATTTGACAATTTTGAAAACTGGATGGGAACTTTCCCAATTTGAAAACCATGAAGACTTGATGGGAACTTTCTCGATTCGAAAAACTAAGTTGATGAAATTCTCTTTTTTGATTTTTTGAGTTTTGAATATTTTTGGATTTTTGAAAACCTTTTTATTAATTTTGAAATTCTCAATTTTTCCTTTTGAATTTTTTTTAATCTTGGAAAACTAAAAGAGAACAATTCACAAACACAATCTCTTTTATAATTTTGAAGAAAATAGTTTTATTCTACTTCACTTTCAACTTTAATCTTTTTTGGATTTTCTTTATCAACTAATCGAAAATTACTAACTCTAAACCCTAGATGAATGCACGTGATGCATGTTTTTCGGTTAAATGCAATTTTTACCGAATAATTATACGAGGAATTCCTTCCGGGCACCCGCCACTCATACTGGCTAAGACCCCCATCCGGAAATTCCAAGCCTAGAAAGGATGAATTGAGACCGACAAAGATTGTTTAAGTCCCAATTAATCGTTCCATCATCTGATCATATTTATTAATCTCAAATGACATGGTATTTGACAACATTTAAAGTAATCTAAACAGAGGACTAAAATATGGATGCACATGAAATCTGTTCCTAATTTCTAAAATCTAACTTTAATTCTATCTATTTTGTTCAAAGTTAAACCTAATTTCTAAATTAATTGAAATTAATAATTAAATAATGACCTAAGACCCAAAATATAAAAACTCAAAACATGAACAAAGCCCAAATAATAAGCAGAAGCCCAAATAAATACAAGAATTAAAACCCAATTGAAAAGAGAAGCCCAACTTCTACTTTGTACGAAATCAAAATGGCCCTAAAAAGGGTCAAGTCTGGTCCACATGCTAAATCGGGTCGGGTTATGGGTCGAATATTTGGGTTGTATAAATACAACATCTTCTTCTCCTCTTTTCTGAACACATCCCTCTACAAACCCTAGCTGCCACCGCTGCAACCGCCTGGAAATCGCCTTATTCATCCGACCACTGACCTCCGCCGCACCAGGCTTTCACCGGAGCTCATACTGAGCTCAAAATCTCCATTTTCCCTCTTCTCGACGGCCTGAACCCGATCCTGGTCTCCGTTTTGCCCGACAACGGTTGGACCTTCATCAATCGAAGCCATGCCATGTCTAGTCTCCACCATTTCCGATCTTGAGATCCGGTCATCAACTCTTCCCCGTTTTCAGGTATGCCACTCACCTTCCCATACTCCCCTATTCATTGAATGAATTTCAGATTAGAACCCTCAACTTATACAAACCCCCAAAACCGAGCCTATAGCTTCCGAATCCCGGCGGCCATGGTTTCTAACTATTTGACTCTTCCTTTTTTTTTCTTTTTTTTGAACCAATCTTATAAAATAAAGCCTAGAACACGAAATCCCCAAATCCTATTCTGAACAAACCCTTACATCTTTTTTTGTTTATTTTTGTAGAAAATGACAATCAAAATCTGGAAAGGGGATGGACAAACCGAAGACTAAGCTAAAACAAATGTAAGATGATTGCTTTTTATTTTCTTTTCTGTATATTTTTTTGCTTCGAAGCTATGAATTCCTATGCTAAACCCTCTAAAAAAACCACCCTTTTATTTTTAATTTAATGCTTTTCCAACCTAATGTAGTTTTTGCTCAGAAAAAAAACTTAAACCCAAGACTTTTTCGAACCAAAAACTAAAAAACCTAGAACCCTCTCTAAAAAAAACCCTAGCACTAAAAAATTCTCCCCCCTGTTCACTAGAGAAAATGAGATATATAGGTCCTTTTTGTTTTCATCTTAACCGTAGCTCCCTTTTAATCACACAGTTCTTGAATTTTTCATTTTGTGAATTTCTGTTGGTGGCAAATGTTGTACCAAGCGTGTGAATGTCAGTGACATTCTCTGTTTTTGTCTGCTTGTGGTGCTTACTATGCAAACCGTGTGAAATTTTACTTTTGGCTCTATGTGCAGGTGAACTTGGTTGCAATTCTGATGAGCTGGCAACAATAAGGTGGCAAGTATTCTTTTCTCTCAGGTATATCTCTCTTTCTCTCTCTTAAAGGCTCCAATTGGGAATTGTCTGCTTGAGACTTTTTCGTTTTGTGATTGAATTTTGATATATGCTAACTAAATGGTAAATTTGGGTGCAATAAAAATGAACTCGTTAGTACCAACTGGATTGGTTGATGAATAAAAGCATGACTGAACTTATGAATGTACCAAAATACTTAGATTAGTGATTGAATAGGAATATGTGACTGTGAATACCCCTGTCTACTGGAAAAAGAATATGCTTGTAATTGGAGTGAAATGGAATGGATGAACACACTGAAATTTGGGTGATCCATGGCTATTTTGTTGCCCAATGAAATGCTTTGTTTCCTGCCCTGTTGACAACTATTTTGTATGTGCTCGTTCATCTCTCCTTGAATGCTTCCCTGTTCATTTATCTTTGAAACCCCTTCTGCCTTGCTTTGAAATGCCTATGGTTGATTCATACTCTGCTTCCATACTACAATGCTTTGTTTGTGATCAATGCTTTGTATTGCTTTATTTCCCTGTAAATTGCCTGACTCGCCGTTGAACCAATGTTAAAATCTGCCCTGTTTTGATCTGCTATTGATTTGATTTTGCTGTCATTGAGCTTTCTTGTAATGTCCACTAAGCTCTCTTAATTTCAACAACATGCTCTCAACTGCTTACTCTTGCTTTTTCTGTATGAAGTGCTCAACTGGAAATGAATTGCTGCTGGAATGTTGCTAAAAGGGGATGAGAATATTTGTGCAGTGATGAGGATGCCATGTATGGAAATGCTCTTAATTGTATAGGAAACAATGCTTTCTTTTTTTGCTTTGAAATGGATTGAGTGGGTGCTGTGGAAATGACACACTGTCTATGAATGCGTGTTGTTGATAGGCTGTGCAAAAGACTAGAGTGCTTACACTGTAATGAGGAAATAACAATGCTAATTTGTGCTAAACTAGAATGCTAAATACCTTACTATGCTTGATGGCGATGATGAATAACAAAAATATTAATCTGTAGTGTAGTGGCCTGAGATCAATAATGGTGCATTGGTGCTTGAAGGCCTTGAAGAGGCAAGCTGGTGAGTTCAACAGAAGTCCTTGTTGGGTACTTTGCAAATGCTGCATGACTTCATTTGCTACTGCATGACACAGTACCTAAAGCAGCGGTATGGGAGGCCTGATACAGTTAGAGGTCGATAAGCTCAACCAGAAGTGCGTGAGGCAAGTTTAGAGCGATCTTGATCTTGTGGGAAAGAGAATAGGCAAGGAAGAACAAAATTGCAAGGGATATCAAATGTTACTTTGTAGTATTTTTTTTTGCCTTTCTGTAACTTATCATATATGTACAAAATGAAAATCGTTTTGTGATTATGTGATTCCCTAATTCTGTTTTCAATAAGGATGCTATGCCAATGAAAAATGATTCACTAGTAAGGTGCAGATTCTATTTATGCAATGTGTAGTCTAATTAAACTAATATATGAACCCTCCTATGGTGTTTGACCAAGGCAAATCCAAAGTTAATAGGAGGAAAAGGTTAGGGTCCAACTGCGAATGTTATGGCCCAAAACTAGAAAAGGAATTAGCCTTATTGCATGGATGCCTAAGTGCAATGCAAAAAAAAAAAAAAATGCAATATCCCATCTAATTTGTAGTCATGGGAAAGCATTTTTTGAATTTGTGTGCAAACGATGGAATGCAACATGCCAACGAAATGCAAGACCAAACTAAATATGGGAAAAGGGAAAGATGGACTAAACTATAAAAATGCTAAAAATAAACAACAAAGATGGACTAAACTATAAAAATGCTAAAAATAAACAATAATGACCAAAATATGCCTGATCTAAATTAAAGGATATATGCCAAAAATGGGTGTCTACATATATGCAGAGTATTAGGCATTCTACTTTGTTCTGAACCTCCATATTCATTTCTAATTATTTCCCATGCTTTCCTAGGAGTAGTACAATTCATAACTCTAGCAAATATTTCCTCAAATAAGCCTTGCTGAATATAAACTAAAGCTTTATACTTATCTTGATGATATCTTGACTTTGCTGGAGTAGCTTCTGCTTCAATCTTTATACCACCAACTTCTTTGCTTGGTTCCTCTTGCTCTTTCACTTTGCCTTTATCAGCAACGACATAGTCCCAAAGATTAAGAGCCAACATGTGGTTCCTCATTTTCACACACCATAAATGGTAATTTTCACCATTGAATTTTGGAGGAGGCAAGTCACTAATTTCATTGGTTGATAATCCATCTCAGTTTAAGGTTTTAAGGTTGAAAGGCTTTCTGTTTAAAGGTTTCAAAGCACAACATGTCCCTTAAGACATAAGCTCTGGATACCAGTTGTTGGTTTTTAAGAAGTTTAAACAATCAAAACAGAAAGATTAACAAATAAGATGGATTGCAAAGCTGAAGTTAGTGATCAAAAAACATAAAATGATGAAGTTTCACTAGCTTTAACAAGGAAAAGATGAGAGAAAAGTGAGATGAAATCAGAAACTTCATTAACACCTCAAAGATACTGTTAGATGCAAATATATATGGGTTTAAGATAGTTGACAGCACATTAGGACTTTAACACCTGTCATAAACAAAGGCTTAACAAAACAAGTGTCCTAACATGCATTTTAACAACACAAAAGTGAAATTATAAGGCTAAATAAAACATTACAGCAACTACTCAATGCTGCATGCAACTACACACTAACAGATACATATATTATATTAGCATAAGGAATCAAAAATTAAATTACACATCCATTGAAATTTTCTTGACTTTTGTCATCCAACGTGATAGTCCATTTATTTAATCGAGTTGTTTTAACATTACTCATTATTCGTCCATCATTTTCTTTGAGAATTTATTTTTTCTTGCTGTGCGGTTTGGCCATATCTCATCATGAGACCAAATTTATTTGATCATTTTATTAATTAAGCTGTGATAATGTCTTTTTTAGCCTACTGAACTCATAATGAGAGATTTGGGAAAAATACCTCCTTCCTCTCACTTACAAATTAATTAAATCTAATATCCTTATACCTATTTTATTTTTACAATATTATTAATTTAATTAAAAAATATAGATATATTAGAAATTTTTAAATATATTTCTTAAATGACATTGTTTAAATTTTACAGTTTTTTGTTAAAAATAAACTTTTACAGTTATTTCTACTAAAAATCTTACTTTTTTATTTAATTAAATTCAATATTTGTATAAATATTTTATTTTTACCATTTTAATTTTAAAAAATTGGAGACTTTTTTATAGTTATGGACCCATTTCAATTTTATAATATAAATTAATAAAAGTATTATTATCAAGTTGAAAAGTTAAAATAATCAGTTTCCTAATCATTAATTATTCATTTTTTTAAAATAATTAAATTAAAATTTATTGAAAATTTAATTATTGTGATTGATCTTTTTCTATTTTTAAAGTGTGTATTGGTAGTTTAATGTATTGGAGTGTATGACAAGAATTTAAAGTTTTTTTTTTTTTAAAAAAAGAGAAACATGCAATTATTTCCTTTGACTTATAAGATAAGAGGAGTCAATTGGACGGGTTTCCGGTTCTGGTCATCAGGGTTTAGCCCAAATGAGTCAGGTAATTTTCTCTGGTCATTCGGATTTCGGATCTTCTAGATTCAGGTCATTCGGGTCTCAGGTCTAAGGTCAGGCGGGTTCGAGTTTTGGCTTTAGGTCACTCGGGTTTTGGGTTTTTCGGCTTTATGACTCGGATCAATTAGGCCAGCCTTGAATTTTTTAATGTTTAATTCTTAAATTTATTTAATATCTTTATTATTCGATTTATTTTACAATCGACTACCGATGAAGTTTAGCAAACTGCATATATGTTGCGCCAAAAATCTCTTGCTAGAGTTTTCGCGGAGAATTCTTTATGACAGCGTAAGGGCGTGCCAGTCAATTTGCTGAAATTGACAAAGAGGTTGTAAAAACTAGATCTGGTGCGCGGAGCAGCAGATTAAAAGATCAGAACGATTGTGGGGATTGGATCAAAGTCACACCGGAGCATCTAAATCATCGGATCCACACGAACTGCTTCTCATAACTGGGCCTTCCTCTAATTGGATCAGATCTGAGAGATCTGCTTTGATTGTAATTGAAATTGAAAAGAAAAAAACAAACTGATCTGTTATTTCTGAATGAAGAACACGTGTACAGTGTTTGTATGCCCGTAGACAAGATTGAAACAAGAGAAAAACACTAAAAGAGTGTTTGTTTGTACTGAGACAAGATTTAAACAAGAAAAATTTGATGAACGAGTGAAGAACTCGTGATGAACAAGAGTGAAAATGGCGCAGAGCCAGAGAGAAAATAAGCACGGAGCTTGGTTTTTTGCGCGGAGCAAGTTTGTAGCTGCAGGAGCTGGTTTTTGATTTCTCGGGAGAAATGTCTGAGATGCGGAATCTGCCTGAAACTTGAGAATGGCCTCCCTTTATATAGGGGACGGTATGGGCTTGAGCATTTAATGGGCTTGCCTTGCTGAGAAAGGCAAAATCCTCCTCCTATGCAGATGACAGCTTCCAGGAAGGTGCAGTGAAGCTTCCTTCTTCTTCTGATTGCATCCAACTGCTGGGGAGAGGACAAGATATGTATAAGGGCGCCATTCTTCTGGGATAGGAGACGAAAATCTACCTACTGGGTGGTTGATGACAATTCTTCCTTCTGCCTATCACAGTGCAGCGAGCCTTCGTTGCTTCTTTTGTGTTGAATTTAGCTAATTTGACTAAGTAGTGGCCAATTGACATCACGATTTGAACTTTGATCATTAAAGCCACGAAATTACTCATACTTAGCCATATTTAGCTCTTTAAATCATGAAAATAAAAATTAATTAAGAAAATGGCTTAAACCGGGGTGAGAAAGCCATATGTCCTTAATTGAAAAGAATGCAAAAGTCGCAAACAATCTCGGATTTAACGAAAATTTCACCAGTAGGCTTAGAATATTTCCATAAGATCATGGAAAAAGATCCCAAGTTAATTCGAGCTCTCTATCATGGTGAATTTGGTTTCACTCCCGAAAATGTCCTTAATTGAAAACCGGGCATAAGTTTTTACTCCGATGTCAGAATGAGGTGAAATTTTACCAAGATGATCTACATAGCTCAAGGATCATCATGGTATGCTCCTTCGAAGAAATCGCAGCTTCTAGCCTCTTCAATTGATCAATTTTACTATTTTGTCCTTAATTGAACAAAATACAAGTTACAATTTCATCTCCCGGGGAGGGGAACAAGGCTAGGCAATTTCTCCACTATGGTTGGTCGACTATATGGAGGAGGTGTGAGGTTAAAAATATCATGCCTCTCTCACGTACACAGATGTTTCTCTTGCTGACAAACTTTAGCTCTCTGCCTCCTTCCTGCAAGAAGAGAAAAATATCTCTCTGCAGGGCAGAGGGCGGCCTCTCCTCTGTATGGGAGACGACTTGGGCCTTGCTATGTATGTCCATGAGGTATTTTTCATCTCATGGGCAGATGACAAGCAATTTTCCTTTTTATCTGTTTGCCTCCCTAGCAGACAGCAATATCAAAGGAAACTGCTTCCGATTTGATTCTCTCTGCCACTCACCTGGGTAGGGGCGGCACACATAAGATTTTTAATAATAATTATTCAATAAAAATAATTATTATTTAATTAGTAATTAATTAATTTCAGCCCTTGCAATTAATTTACAAGACTTTCCTAATTCAATTTGAATTAGGGTGGTGCAGAAACCTAGTTTCTTTAGAAATTTTGATTAAATCCTAACCGCACATCTTGATTATGATTATGATAAGACCAATTTACCCTCAATTGTAAATTGAGGTATAAACAATGCCCCCCAAGCTTAAGTCTTTGTGTTAAAAGAATTTAAGCTTGTATTTAAGGAAATTGGTCTTGGACCGAAATTTTTCCTCTTACTTCTAGCCAACGTCGACACCCCCTCTTTGGTACCATACTTAGCCGAAATTTCCAGCAACTTTTCAAGCTTCAATGGCTTCCAAAGATCATGGTAACAACAAAAATCATCACTCATGCCAAGCAATTCAAGCCGCGGCTCCTTGTTCTTGGAGGCTTCCAAATCCTTGGCACGAATCAAGCAACTTGGATCAAACTCCCATGATGGCAGCTCCCAATCGACTCATGAAAGGCCTAAGCTCAAGTCTATGGTGATTGATCCCAAATCGGCACAAAATCAAGGTGATTGTTCATGAACTTTTAATTTTTGCACTTAAGTTCATCAATTTCCTTTATGCCGCCAACCTTAGCTCAATTGCCATGTTTAGGTCGACTTTGATGATGATTTTGGCATGATATGGCTGCTGTAATTTTAGGTAAAAATTTGATTTAGAAATCAAATCAATTTAGTAAAGAAATTGGCAAAAATCCTTAGTACAAACTATGTAGTTTTCGGCCTAGGACTTAAATTTTGCCATAGATCTTTAGGTGAACATGTTGCTGCATGAAATTAGGATTCCATGGCATGAAATCATGTCCAACATGTCGACATAGGGGCTGCATTCATCGACCTTCAATTTTCCTTCCTTAGGCGCAAGTTTATGGCCTTATTTGGCTAGGATTACAAATCCTATTAGGTCTAGGAAGCCAAATTGGACTAGGAATTGGTGTTTTCCTTATGAAATTAGGTTAGGATTAGGTAAACCCTAAACCCAATTGGACAAGGATGATAAACCCTAGCATGCCACGGCCTCAATTGATGGTTTTAAATTTTGGGCGACAATTTTGCAATTTAGTCCCTAGGGTTTATGCGATTTTGGGAATTTTGGCCAAATTGATTAAATTAGCCAAAAATTCAGGGAATCAATCATAAAATTAAGTCCTAATTAGAAGTATAGGAGCCTTAATTTTTACAATTTTAGTGCCCTAATATGCCGCAGCCCCTTAATTGCATAAATCACAAAGTGCGGCATAGTATTAGGTTTTTAAGTTAAAATTCTTGCTAATTTTGGCCCAATTGATAAAATTGGCCAATTATTAACACTAAATCAGGCCTTATAGACATGGAAATTAGGTTTAATTTCACACGTGCACTACCCAATTAGCTTAGAATTAAAAACCCTAGAGTGCCGAGCCCTTAATTGCACAAATTACAAAGTTGGGCGGCACTCAATTTCTTCATACCCTTAGGGTTTCGGCCAAAACTGCTATTTTTGGCCAATTATTTACATCAAGTCAGGTCCTTAGCACATGAATTTAGGTTTAATTTGACACGTGCACATCCCAATTGATGGATTTTAGCAAACCCTAGCATGTCGATCCCTTGATTGCAAAAATTGCAAATTGGGCGGCATGCTTTTAAGAATTAGGGTTTTAGTTGGTCAATTTTGGCCAAATTAGCATACTTAGCCAAAAATTGAAGTTTAGGTTTAGGTTAAATTAAGTTTAATTTCTTAATTCACTAAAAAACCTTGGATTTTAGCATACCATGACTTTAGTTGAAAAATTACAACTCATGTGGTATGCACATTGATATTTTCGGCCTTAGTATAGTTTTATGGCCAAAAATATTTTTATTTTCTTAAAAATATTACCATAATTATTTTGGCAGCCATAATAATTATTTTTGCCAAAAATAAAATTAGGCAATAATTTTAAGGTGGTAAAAATATTTATTTTTACCGAACTTATTAACAAAATTTGTATTCTAACAACTTTGTTAATTTTGTAGGAGAACTTGTGACATCTTCTGAGGAGGAGAGGACTCTTGACCTCGTGAAAAAACTTGTTGCTAAGTCTTACCATGAAGTAGAATTTCTGAAAGATGCTCTTGCTCCTTTCTTTACTAGTTTTCCTTCAGCTGAGATGAATGACTGCTTCCCTCTGCACCGAGGTGGTCTGCTTCCTCTCCAAGGATATGATTATGACTTCCGCAAGTGGGTTAACAAACTTCAGTCATGGGCCTACTGCCCAGCGGAGTGGTGTGCCTGGGTGGATCGTATAGTCATGTATTGTGAAGAACAACTACGTGAACATGACTTGTTATCATTCGTCTTGTTATCAAAGCAAGAATTCTCCTACTGATGGTGCCTTGCTTGCTGCTCTCAGTTCCTTTTGGAATAGGTGTTGGAATTACTTTCATCTCCCATGTGGGCCAATGTCGGTAACTCTTCTAGACATAGAAGCAATCACAGGTCTCCATGTGGATGGCGAATGGGTATCATGCGCCACTCCTCTTGATGAAGCTGAAGATTTGCTCTATTCCATCTCTTTTAGTGACAAACTTTACTTCAACAAGTTTATCTCTGAGTATGCTCAATCCACATATGCTCCTCTTGAGGCTAAGGAACTCACGGCTTTCATGCTCTGCCTGATTTGCAAATTCGTTATTTGTCCTCCCTCACGTGTCTGCCTTGCTGAGTATCTCCACCTTCCTAAGCTCATGGCCTCAGGGAAAAGATTAGCTCTTGGTCAGTTCATGTTGGGAAACCTTTACCGTGGCCTATTTAATCTTACTCAGAGTGTTGACAAAGGTACTCATGGTCCTTTGTGGATCCTTCAGGTGTGGGCTTGGATGTACTTTCCTCAGCTATCTCCTACTCGTCATGCAGCTACCCTCGTCACTCGGTGTTATGGTGACTTATATGGAGGCCTTGTGCATATCAACAATAATGTGAACAATGTCTTTCATTCCTTGTGGAATCTGAAAGATCAAGAGTTCTTTCTCT
>AWUE01013886.1:0-48107 GCA_001974825.2 Corchorus olitorius | reverse complement strand
GTCCTTAAAATCTCTCAAACAGAACACAGAAAACAGAGGTTGACAGAAAACAATTAAACAGAAAACAATTAAACTAGAAAACAAAACAAAGTAAATTAAATCTAAGTCTATAGCAGATAAGAAAGAAAACAATAATTAAGGATATACTTCTTCACCAATGGTAGAAAACAATCAAATTAATTATGGGTCCTTGATTTAAAAGATAAATTCAATATTAAATTCATGATGATAACTGACCTAGGGAAAACCCTAACATGCTATTTAGGTAAGATTTCTCGCAAGAGCTTAAATTACCCCTTTTTCCTCCTAACTCATCGATTAGCCGCAAAGCCTTAAAGATTTGCTAGGATTCAAAGCATTAAGTTTTATTAATTCTTTCACACATGCTTAATAAATAAAACCATACAACAACCAGATAAATCTGATCACTGGCATGCAAACCCAATTAACCCGCCGTCAAGCGCAGCTAATTTGCTACATACGATCAAACATGAACGTCAATCCGCTATTTGATCTAGCCAACAATCTCTCAAATTACCTCTTTACTGGCCACATAAATCAATAAAGATCAAGATTGTAGAATTATAACAGAGTTTAACATGCTATCTATCAAGAATAAAATACCAAATTATAAGAACAGAAATCTCACCATATTTAATTGATTGAATTCACCAAAGGATCAGAAGTATTAAGAATTTAGCTACTCATGGATTCGGGAAAATCCATGAGCGGCATAAGAGTACTTACAGGACCTTGGAGGTGCGAAATCTCCTTGCAAAATAGCTAAGTATGCTGCACCTCCCTATTGCTAGAGAGGGTGGCGGCACTTGCCTAAAAACTAGACTAAAAGAAATTATTTATGTGTAAATATTTTTGGTGTATAAAGGTGTGTGATTTGTGATACAGGAGGTGGCTATTTATAGTGGAACTAACCCTAAGAATTCCAATCCTAACTTGGATAGGAGTCTAGGCTGGTTTTAGGGTTTAACTTGGAGTCCAAGTTGGATTAAAAGTCATCCTAGAGTAGAATCCAATTTAAAATAGGATCCTGAAATTTTGCTGAATTCATGCAGAAACTTCAACGGCATTTTCGGGCTTGCAATGGGCAAACCTGGGTCTTGGACTTCAAAGGAAAGTTGTAGATCTTGGAGTTAGCTTTCCAACGAGTACTCATGGGCTTTAAACGGAGGTCTGAGCAGAAAGTTATGAATTTTCTACCAAAACTTCTCGTGAATCCTAAATCCTGTTAGGACTAGAATACGGGAATCTACGGGATTTTGGTATTTCCTTGGATTTAGGAGTCATTAATTGGGATTTTAATTCCAATTAATATTTTATATGGGTTGAGTATCTTCCCATATAAATTATCCATAAATACCAAAGCTTGAGGACTTTTTCATGACTTGTCTTCAATTAAAACTCCAATTCTTCAATTCTTCCTCTTGAAAACGGCATCAAAATCTTCAATGGTCTTCAAGTCTCCAATTTGTCTTCAAATGGTCTTCAAACACGAACTTCGCATCTCCAAATCTATGCTCAAAATTGCTTTGCTCAAATCTGTGTAAAAAGTCATCAAAATAGCTACAAAAATAGTGAAAAATAACAATTTCTCATTTTCACATCACTTAAAGACTAAAAACACAAATATTAATAAAATAGCATATAGTTAAGCATAAATGGGCCTAAAAACATAGTAAAATAACTATAAAAATAGGGTTGTTTTTGGCTCAATCAGGCAGTTTCTCTTTGCACATTTCTTCAATTTCAGCATACATCATCAAATCACATTCACACAGAACACTCGTCAGGCATCTTTAATAAGCATTCGCAGCTAGCAAGCATTTCATTCACCACATATTACCAACAGCAAGTTTCCCACTTAACCTATATTCATGAACCACAAACATATACAATTACACTACCCACATGATTTGATAGAAGATCTCAAAGCAAACACGGCAGCGACGTTGAATCAAGTGGCAGATCAATTCAATATGGGCAAGGGCAGTACGGTCAAATGGTCAAGGAGGGCTCGACTTTCATCATGCTAAGTGCAATCAAGCTGAGAGCATTTTTCTTCATTCATTAACATGTAGTCAGTTTCAACATTCAGTCTAAATCACCAGTTCACATTTGCTTCTTTCGGTCAATTCATACTCCACACAAACAAGCCCAATTAATACCAGGTGCATGTGTCATTAGAGTCCAACATTCAATTCAGTTTGCATTTCACATTGATATCATGCATTCAAGGTATAATCAATCCATTCAGAATTATGTTTTCTATAGTGACAAATATGCATTCAACATGGAACTCAAAGTATTTGCAGAGAGAAAGATTCCTTACCAACATGGCACTCTTTCATTGGCCTAAGTGACCTTAAAGCCGTTTTGAGCACCTGCAAAAAGAGAGAAACTGTGTTAGGAAAATAGAACAGGACAAAAAATTACAAAAGAGACAAAATAAAGGAAGGAGAGAGGAAACTTCTCCTTTGCTCATTCTTTCTAGCGGGTTTGATGTTGGGGTCGTAGAAGGGTGAGGCTTTAGGAGGTGGCGACGGGTTATACTGGAGTTGGAGTTTCAATGTCAGATTTGGGTATTTTCATTTTGGTGGAAGATTTTAGCTTTTAGGTCGAGATAAGGTGGAATTAAGAGAAAAAGAGGATCTTTCGAGGGGTTTCTAGGCTGAAGCTTTTGGCGGAGGTCCATCGGAGTGGAGGAAGATAGTGGCGGCGCTGCAAGCTAAGGGATGAGTCGGCGCTGTAATAGGAAGAAGAGAAGGAGCTCGATGAAGGCATGCTATAGGATGAGAAGGAAGAGACGTGGACCGCTACAAAAGCTTGAGGCAGCGGTGGCCATGGAGGAGGATGGAGGGAGCGGCAGCATTGGTAGTTAGGTAGGGCGGCTAGGGTTTTGGTTGGGAGGAGAAGTTTGAAGGAAGAAGACAATAGGAGATATTTATACTGACCCAAATGAGGACCAGAATTAGACTCGACCCGGCTTGCAACCTGCTAGTCCAACCCGTCTGGCCCATTCTCTAATTATTGGGTAGTTTCTCAATTGGGCTTTAATTGTTTTTATATATATGCTTTGGGCTTTTAATTCTTTACTATTTATGTCTCTTTTACTCTTTACATTTGGGCTTGTTTTGTTAGTAAATGGGTCAAATTTGATGAGTACTTGGGTCTAGGCTTAATTTTAATTAACTTAGTAATTTAGCTTAATTTAAAATAAATTAACAAAAATCATAAAATTCAAAAAAAATTAAGTTAGTTCAACCACTTGCATCCACGTTTATATTTCTTTAAATGTTTATATTTTTTTATATATTTCTTTAAATGTTATTAAATACTATGTCATGTGAGATAAAAATTTGGATCCGATGATAGAACGATTAATTGGGACTTAGACAATTATTGTCGGTCTTAATTTATCCTTGCTAGGATTGGAATATTCGGACGGGTGTCTTAGCCAGTATGAGTGGCGGGTAGTCGGAACGTATTTCTCATATAATTATCTGGTAATTATGCATTAATTGGAATTGCATTCATCATTCGCTTTCATGCATTTAAAAATTAAGTTAGTAATTTCTTAGAATAATTAAAGAAAATCAAAAAAAGAGGAAAAGAAAAAGTTTCAAAAAAATAAAAAAAAGTTCATTTCAAATCAATGTTTTTATGTTCTAATTAAAGTTCAAAAGAGAAAAAATTTAATTGCAAATGAAGTAGAATAGAACTATTTTCTTCAAAATTTAAAAAGAGTTAGTGTTTGTGAATTGTTCTCTTTTAGTTTTCCAAGAAAAAAATTCAAAAGGAAAAATTGAGTATTTCAAAATTAATAAAAATGTTTTCAAAAATCCAAAAATTTTCAAAAATCAAAAATCAAAAATCAAAAAAAGAATTTCATCAATTTAAGTTTTTCAAATTGGGAAAGTTCCCACAAAGTTTTTAAGTTTTCAAATTGGGAAAGTTCCCATCAAGTCTTCAAAGTATTCAATTTAGCTCTTTTTCAAATTGGGAAATTTCCCATCTGTTTTCAAAGTATTCGATTTAGCTCTTTTTCCAATTGGGAGAGTTCCCATCAGTTTTCAAAGTATTCAATTTAGCTCTTTTTCAAATTGAGAAAGTTCCCATCAGGTTTTAGTTTACAATTCAGGGAAAGTTCCCGTCAGTTTCGGTTTTAGTTTTCAAAGTGGGAAATTTCCTGTCAAATAGCATTGTTTTTCAAATTGAGTCGTTTTAATGGTAAGTTTTAAAGAAAATCCTCTGATGAGGAGCCCAAAAAGAGAACAAACAATAAACGGGTTCAATTCCCAACATTCCTATTTCAAAAATCCAAAATCCATATTTTCTTGTTTATTTGCTTAATTTCAAAGATTAATAAAAGAGTTCAATGGCATGAAAATAGTTAAAAATAGAGAACAACCAATAGTAGAAACCCACAGTAAAGTATAGACTAGTTAGTGTCGTCTTTTAACGGGCGTAATGGGGGTGATAATCCTTCCCCACACGTACCCGACTCTCGAACTTTAAACTTTGGTTAGAAGACCGTTTATTAGGTTTAGTGTTACCTTTGCCAAGTTTAGGTTAATATTAGGCTTAATAATCCGATAGGTGGCTAATCACATCTAGGTTAAAAAAGATTAGTGGCGACTCCATAGATAAAAACAGTAGTTTCCCCTTCCATTTTTAAAGTCGTTAAACGATAGGGTTCGGAACCCTGGACTCGCACGTTGCGACAATTTGATATGTAATTTTGTGTGGACATTTGTTATTCCATTGTTGAAACTTTTGGTTGATGCCATCTTGATCGTTATTGTTTGTGGCTGCAGCACTATACAACCAAATGGAGGGGCTGACAAATGATGCAGAAAGATCAAATAAAAAGGCGTACATCTTGCTCTTTGCTTATAATATTTTATTATTAAAGTATTAAGTTCAAATTTTGATCCCCCAGCTTCTCAATTTCAGGTTTGTTTGAATTAAGACAAATTGTACTCTTAATTGTTCTGGGTTTCTTTCCATTTTTTCCTGGTTAATTTTTTGATTTTATATGAAAGCTATAGAATTTAGGTTTCCCAACATGTGATTGCCGTTTTTTCTTGAAGGTTTACTTTGGTTTCTGTTGCTTTTTTTTTATTAAACTTTCGTGTGTGAATGAGTTAAGGATTTCCATTTTCTGTCATATTCTTTCAATTCTCCTTGGTATCAAATGAAAATGATTGGGAATTTGGGGGCTTTTTGGAAATTGGGATTGTGATTGGTACATATGTAGTCTTAAGACATAGATTTGATGATGATCATTGGTACATTTTCTTCTTTTTTTTTTCCCGATTAAAAAATAGATTTTTATTGTGATTTTTTGTTATCTTTAGGTAAGGATCACATGAATTATCTTTCTCTTTCTTTGACATAATATGTGATTTATCTGAGGTTTTTAGGTTTCCTAAAGTACTTGGTTTTCATTACTGATAGTCCTATAATTGAGAGTTGTTATAATGTATCGGCCAGTGGCTACAGCCACGACCAAGGGGGAGTCGCAACTGACAATGTGGTGTTGTCAACTTGGATCAAGTCCCACAATGGATTGATGCAGAATTTAGGTCTTCTTTGGAGTATGAGAATGAAGATCCTTTGTTTTCGAATTCCTGTTTCCCAGACCCTTTTACATCTCCTGGGAGGAGAGTGGTAGTGATGTGATGGTATCAAGGTTTCCTGTTGATCATGAAATAAATTCGAAGATATATTTGTGGAGGGGACAACTGTGGAACCTTGAGTTTGATGTTGTTAATTTTGCAAATGAGGTATGTTGCATCTTTTATTGGATATGGACATGTTTTTTCGCTCTTCTGCATCCATGTTATATGACCAAGCCAATTTCAAAAGGAAGGAACTGATGAGAAAAAAACTGATAGTAACATTGGAATTGCATAATCATACATGAGGATTGGATCAATAACAAAAAGAACTAACTTTAAGGAGGCTTGATTGGTTATTGTATGGATAGGGAAAAGACCAGTGTAGCACAAATTATTCTTGGCTTAAAAAATTAATAATATGTAAATATTCTGAAACATGCTTTCATTCATGGTTGCAGAATTGGATGAAGCACACAGTAGTCCGGGTTTGCATGTAGACACCCAATTTAGGATTCATAATAAATTACTTTCTTTAAAATGCAAGGTAAAACTCTGTGATGAGTTTGGGCTTAAACTTGATTAGTCAGATTGTGTCAAATTTATTAATCAAACTTTTGAAGCCCAAATTCAATCTTTCTTTCCTTGTTGGGTCTAAGTCCATTTTACTTGGATATGGTGGTTATTGGGCTCTTGCTTTCTTTATTTCACTTGGGCTTTCACTTTCTTATTTTAAATGGGCCGTGTACTTCATTATAGCAAAAGTAATTCATTTCAAATCTTGGGCTTTTGTTTCCTTTGGTTTGGGTCACCTCAAATCCATTTGTGCCAATATTAAACTCACAAAAATCCAAAGAAGAAGGGGAATAATTTCATTCAGTTTCATTATATAGTACAATTTCAAATGCTGATTACAATTTGTTGGTCCTGTGACCTATGACCCGTGACCTCTTCTCATTATTTCTCTTGCCACATCACCTGCAAGGACAAAGAGGAATAATTAGACCATGATCAAGGGGACAAAGTAGTGATGATTAGCACGATAGCAAAGGTTAGTTACAAGCAAACAAGTGGCAAAAAGTGGTTAACAAGCAATTAGAATGACCTTGCCGACCAAGAATATGCATTTCAGAATCTGCATTTTTGAATTTGTCACCAAATTAAAATCAAGTGGAAAGCAGGGCACATGAACTCAGTACAACCTCAAGATAACAACACCAAGATTACTTTAGTCCATTTTAACATGGAAGTCAGCAACATGAGCTAAAAACAGAAGGTAAATACAGTAAGAGTACATGGAGTGTCATACAGCAGATAAATAACACTGAAAGTGTGTGCAAGTGCGCTCATCACACTCAAACATGCTGCAAGCACAAGTACCAATAGCATTCGGTTATGACTCCAGATCAGCAAACAGCAGTAAACAATTACAATGCCACGTCAGAAATTCAGGCCAAAGAGGAACAAGAGATAAAGTCCTATGACAACAATTTCCTAGCCAACTCAGCAAACAAAGCAACCATCTCAGCAGACAAATGCCAACAAACAAAAAGAAGGGAAATTTCCTAGAAACCAGTTGCACAAGCATATATATACAACAGTAGCCAGAGACACAAAAAAAACACAGATCCCAAGAATAAAAAACCCTAGCCCCTCTTTTTTTTTCTTTTTCTCTCTAGCAACCAAGAACACAAAAAAAAACCCTAGTCTCCAAACTTCACAGAAAACCAGAAAACACAAAAAAAAAGACTTTCTTTTTACACTTATTCTCTCAGTTAGATTAATACCATAGAAAAAAACCCAAAAGAAAAGAGGCTTAGTTTTTGGTTTTTTTAAACAGGCAAACAGTTTCCCAGGGAAAAACCCTAGCAGCTAAACACAAAAAAAAGAGAGTTCCAAGGGAGGGAACCCTAGCAAGAAAAGTTTTCTCCATTTTTTCGCTTTTACTTTACAGTAGCAAAAGAACGCCATGAGAAAATCACAAAAAGACTCCTTTTTATTTTCCTTTTCTTAGTCAGATTGAACTAGGCAGAAAAGTTAAAAAGAATACAAAAAGGAAAAAACACAAAAAGATACCCACCACTTTAGGACTCTCACTTCACTTAGATCCCTTTGCCTTCATCTCCCCCGTTCCCTTTTCTCTCTTCCTTTTGTTTCTGCAAAAAAACCATGTTAAGGGGTTAGTATACATAGGATTTAGGGGATTTATTAGAAATGTTTGGATTCGAGTTTTCGTTTGGTAGATAGAAAGAGTGAAGGAAGAGGAGAAACATACCCGAAAAATAGCTCCATCTGACGGTCGGAATCCGAGATCGAAAAGCTTTGGTTTTTGGTTCGGGTAAGCTTGTTCGAAGGCTCTTGCGGCATTTTTTGAGAGATCTGACACCAGATTTGTGAAGAAGGAAGCAAGGCGAACCTATCTGCACATTTTCAGCCTCAACGGTGACTGGTCGGAGCTCCAACACGGCGGACCAAGGCGGCGGCGACGGTGGTTTGATTTTCTAGTGAGATAGAGAGAGAGGTGAGAGAAGGTAAAGCTATAAACTTTTTAACCCTAAGTTCTGATTTAATTGGTATATATATATGTGTTTACTTTTTCAGTATTTAGCTAATAATCATGCCATGTTTTGCCTTGTTCAAATAGGTCCCTTAGTAATTGGATTCTGACCTTTGGAACTTTGGGCCCAACGTTTCTTTCTAGTCTATTTGTCTTTTAGCTTTCAATAAGATGATTTAGTGATTGAATTAAATTGGTCAGAGAGTAAGTTAAGGTAATTTAGGAGATGATTTAGTGACAAAACTAAAATGGTAAGGGAGTAGGTTAAGGAGGTAATTTAGGAGCTAGGTTGGTTCTAGAATTAAAGATTTAGATTACATGTATTAATATATATAATATATATATATATATGAAAAAAAAAACTTTGGTTGAAGAAAGTCAAAAAGGGTGAGCAATTTACGGGTAAGGTAGTTTAGGGATTGAATGTTGATGATTTAGGAAGTATAAAAAGTTAGATCTTAAAGTAAAAAATAGATAAATAAAGGGCAGAATAAATTTTGGAAATAAGGGAATTCTGGATTAAGGGAGAAATTTAGGAATTAATGGCATTTTGAAATTGGTAAGTTAAAACCAAAGTTTTGGCCTTAATTCATGAAGGGAATATCAGTAACTAAATAAATGGTTTAGCATGGAAACTAAATACGTTAATGTAGGGGTTAAAAGTTGACTTCATGTTGGGGAATTGGTAGCTTAATAATAGGAAATTAAAATTGCTTTTAGTATTTATTATCAATTCAATTTAGAATTTGGATTTGGGTTGGTTATGTTTGGGCCTTTAAGTTTATTTGGGTTTTGAATTTCTGTTGGGTTTTGCACCTTTTTCATGTAGGCCTTAATCTCTAGTTGGATTGGTCTTAGTTTTTATATGTATGAGTTAGGTCCTCATTTCTCTTTTTATCCTTTTGGCTTTCAAATCTTCTATTTTAATTTCTGCCTAGATTTAGGTCCTTATGTCTATGCTTAATTTTCGGTTATTATTAGCACAAATAGGTCCCACTTAGTTAAGTATTGACTCGTAAGTTTCTAATGTTAATTGGGTATTTTTAGTTTAAATTAAAAGTATAATAATAGATTAGTTTTTAAGGTAAATTAATTTTCAACAAGAATAAATTAGAGACTTATTTAGAGATTTAGAATCCTAATAAAAAGGAAACGTTTTTTAATAGTTTGGATATCAAGGAAAAAGCACAGCTTGGGATTTGAGAGTGAAATATTAGAAGTTATTTTTGGTAATTAAAATAACATTATGGTATTTAATCTAGGTTTTCGGAATTGGGTTTATTATTTATGTTTAGGCTTAGAGTTATAGTTTTCTGTTGGGCTTTATTTGTGTTTGATAGAGTTGTATTTGGGCTTTGTTTGCTTTAGTTATTTGGGCTTAGAGTTATAGTTTTCTGTTGGGCTTTATTTGTGTTTGATAGAGTTGTATTTGGGCTTTGCTTGTTTTAGTTATTTGGGCTTGACCTTTCTATTAATTTGTGGGCCTAAGACCTTGTTTAAAGTTTAAACTTCAATCCAATATTGGTCTCAATAGGATAAATTTGAATTTAGAAATTAAATAAGTTTCATATGCATCATGTTTAAATCTTATATTTATGCTTTTCTATATTATTAATTATGCCATGACATTCGAGATTAATTAATATGATCCGATAATGGTACGATAATTGGGACTTAGACAATCTTTGTCGGTCCCAATTCATCCTTCCTAGGCTTGGAATTTCCGGATGGGGGTCTTAGCCAGTATGAGTGGCGGGTGCCCAGAAGGAAATCCTCGTATAATTATTCGGTAAAAAAGTTACATTTAATCGGAAAACATGCATCATCTGCATTCATGCATCTAGGGTCTAGACTTAGTAATTTCAATTAATTGTTAAAAGAAAATCCAAAAAAAAAAGGAATTAAAATTGAAATGGAATAAAATATTTTCTTCAAAAATTAAAAAGAGTTTGTGTTTGTGAATTGTTCTCTTTTAGTCTTCCAATATAAAAAAATTCAAAAGGAAAAATTGAGCACTTCAAAATCAATAAAAAAGGTTTTTAAAAATCCAAAAAAATTCAAAACTCAAAAATCAAAAAAGAATTTCATTCAAGTTTTTGAAATGGGAAAGTTCCCATCAAGTTTTCAAAGTATTCAATTTAGCTCTTTCAAAATTGGGAAAGTTCCCATCAGGTTTTAGTTTTCAATTTAGGGAAAGTTCCCGTTACTTTCAGTTTTAGTTTTCGAAGTGGGAAAGTTCCCATCAAAGCATTTTTAAAATTGAGTCGTTTTCATGGTAAGTTTTAAAGAAAATCCTCTCATGAGGAGCCCAAAAAGAGAACAAACAATAAACGGGTTCGATTCCCAACATTCCTGTTTCAAAAATCCAAAATCCATTTTTGCTCGTTTATTTACTTATTGTCAAAGATTAATAGATTTTAATGGCGTGAAAATCTTTAAGAATAAAACAACCAATAATAGAAACCCACGTTAAGTCTAGACTAGTCAGTGCTGTCTTTTGACAGGCGTCGTGGGGGTGCTAATCCTTCCCCACGCGTACCCGACTCCCTAACCTTTAAGACTCTGGTTAGAAGACCGTTTATTAGGTTTAGTGTTGCCTTCGCCAAGCTTAGGTTAACATTAGGCTTAATAATCTGATAGGTGGCTAATCACACCTAGGTTAAAAAAGATTAGTGGCGACTCCATAGATAGGAAACAGTAGTTTCCCCTTCCTTAAAGTCGTTAAACGGTAGGGTTCCGGACCCGGACCCGGATGTTGCGACACGGCTGGACCTAGTCTTGCAGAAGAATGTGCAACATTGGTCTGCTAAATATTTACATGGCAACTATTTCCATGGATTCACTTCTTGATTTGTTGCACCATATAGATTGTTCTGTTCTAAGCTTTTCTCTGTTGCAGTTTAAAGCTTTTTGATTCTGAAGCAATTTGTTGGAAATAGGTATACCTACAAAAATGATTAATGTATTTTTTATGGAAACGGTGGATGCAGAATGGGGATGGCCAAAGTTACTAATGCATATGATCTTCCTGCTAGGTGTGTATATAATCATAATAGTGGATGCTTTAGCTGATTGAACAAGATGGGAATTCATTGCAAAAAAGGCCAAGATGTACTACCAGAAGAGGCAAGAACTCATTTCTCATCTGGAGGAGTTCTACCACATGGACAAGGATGCCTTTATGGTTTATATTCTAAAACTTCTTATTACTTAATTAGATTCTCCTCCTTCCTCTTTCTTCTTTTCTCTTAGATACTAGGCTTATTGTGCACTTCCACGCTGATTTTATCTCTGAAGATGATGTTCTATCTTGGTGAGATTCATAAGGAGAAAGGAGAGAAGGGAAGCATCATAGATGTTTCATGAGCGTCTTTTGATATTTCCTTTAAGAGTGCTCATTTGTTGGCTGCCTAAATGCTTGATTTGTTAACATAATTTCCAATGAATAAAATACCGGACCAGAGGCTATACCGGTTAGGCCACCGGTATTCGGTTTAATCGGTTCAATCAGTTGAACCGGTTGTTAAACCGTTTAAGAGTTTTTTTTGAAAAAAAAACTTTTTTAGTATAAAATAAATATAATATATGATGAAAAAATCATTAAATAACACTTTGGTGGAGTGGTTAAGTCCTTTGTCTTTATTTAAAGTATGTTGGGTTCGATTCTTACCATTTGTAATTGTTTTTTAAAAATTTTTCAAAATGAAAAAAGTTGATCAAATCCAAAAACGGCAAAAAAACCGATAAACCGGCCGATTCGACCGCGGTACGTTGAAAAGCACATTTTATACACATACCACTACCAGCCTGGATACCGATTTCCGATTCAACCGATTGAACCGATCGATCTGGTACAGTATTTTATTCACTGATAATTTCTATATAACAGGATTGAAATAAAGTACATAAGCCAAATGCTTACAAAGATCAAACGTTTTGATTTGCTCAGCATCACTAGTCATGTCTGGTCTGTTGCACATCCAAGACAGGTTGGTCTTAGTGAATGTCCTTTGTTGCTTTTTTTTTTTCCTTACTTTGATTGATCTCGATTTATTAATTTAACGTTTGTCTATCAGTTGCACCGTTGGATTGGGGCTCCTCCAAATCTCTGACATAAGTGGAAGTGCATACTTTATTAACAAATGTGACAATGGGATTGTTAGTCATTGGAATTGGGATAATTAGTAGTAGTGTAGTACTAAACTACTAATCTCTGTGGGCAAAAAAAAAAAAATCTACTAATGTATGATGTTCTCATAAATTATCACAAAAAAGAAAAAAGTTATCATAAGTTACTATTATCCTTTTGTTATGGATAACTAATTACTACTACTTGATTATTCTTTTCCATTTGCTCCAGTGGATTTCCCTGCTAAGTGTGGTTAAGGGTCCCATTTTCCGACGTTTTGGACTTTTTTTTTTTTTTTTGCTTTAAGAGGGTGCAATACCTGCTACACTAAACGCTCTAATTACAGATTCTTTTGCTTAACAACCGATTAATACAAATTGTTCCTCTACTTTTAAAACCCCGTTGCGAAGCGCGGACTAAAAACCTAGTATATGTCAATGTTAGTATTGTTACTAAATTTATAATTAATATATAATATATACTAAAAACTAATTAATAATATACAAGTATGGCAGCATGCGCTTGCGCTGCAGTCATCTTTTTATTAGGGCTAAAAGTGCGCTACCTAAATTCTACTCTATCTCTAGGTAATTCATTAAAATAAAACTAATATTTTACTCCTCCATCTCTAGATAATTCATCAAAATAAAGCTAATATTAATTGTTGTTTGAAATGTATGTTGATTATCTAAAAAAACATAGTACGTTGTGGTCTCTTGACTGCAATTGTTAAATTAATAGACTCGGGTAGGTGAAAGAATTTGGCTTCTACAAAAGGAAGGCCTAATTTTTTTGTAGTCAAGGAGCATGTATTGTTGTCGTAGGAAAAATGAATTAGTTGAGAGCATCTGCATGAGCATATGTAATTCACACAATACATCACAAAATGATTGTACTTAGCATTGGCTAACTGTGTTTTTGGAAATGTGGAAATATACTAAACATAAACAACTAATAGAAACCTCAATAAAAAGGAAGTCGAATGATAAATAAAAAAAAATTTTATAAAATAAAAGAGGATTTAGGGAAATGTTAAATTTGACTATCAAATAATATAATCAACAAATAAATCCAGATTTACCTCAAAATGTTGCGGTGAGAAGTGAAAACTCCCCACTTTAGGTTATGTCATCCTAAGGCGCTGCTAAATTAAATGGAAGGATTTTATCAACGTCCACTAGGAAATTTTAGGAAACAGAACGGAGTCCATGTGAAACCAATTCAGAGAAATGTTAGGGAAGAAGATTCTCATCCAAATAGAAATGAAGACAAAAGTAAAACAGAACTTAAATGTCAATAGTTTACCCATGAATCAACCATTATTGTAGATACATTTATAGCACAAATCCTTTAGAATTCCGGCAGAAGAGTTTAACCGATAAACCCTAATATCCACACACAATTAATATGTAATTAAAACACACTTAATCATAAATATAAAAATAGTAAATTACAAAAAAGGGGCAGCAGGAAAAGTAAGGGAGGAAATTAATCGAGGGCCTTTTTAGTCACCCGAAAAATGTGAAAAGACCAAAAAAATCCAAAAGGAGGCACCACATTAATTATCAATTTAGCCTTTAAGTAATTTCCATAATCACTAAAAATAATATATAGTATATAAACTAGTCTCATATGCGATAACAATTAGATGAAACGAATTGTGAGGTCCTAATTTGAAATCACAAACGAGTTGTACTTTTTAATTCGTACTTTTTCGTACTTCTTTAACATTGGAATTGGTAGGATTGTTGCTTACGAATTCCATGCAAAGAAACCATTCCAAACAGTTACTTGATTAGCCAATTCAACAATCTAGCTACTTGTAATCCAAAATATAGTTTGAATGGAGCTTTTTATTGACGTTTTTTTAACGAACCATCGTTTTTTGATATCCAAAATATAGTTTTTATTAGTAGTATTAATGAAACAAATTTAGGCAAAAATCAGTATCTAATTAAAATGTAAATCATACTATATTAGCAACACTAATCAACATGGCGCCTGCATAGGAAAAGCTTCTTCAATCTTAGTTTAAATTGTGACTTTCACAAACTTGAAAAATAATAAAATGAAAAACTACTAATCAACCTAATTAATGGCTATGTATTCAACAAATTGCACCTAATTTCATGAGCAAATTGAATTGCATATTGCCCACGAGAACACCCATTTCCTTTCAATTTCAACTGACTGAGTATGTATTCAACGGGGTAGAGACTCTTGTGGGCCACTGGACCCGCTTCGATATATTGCAAACTTTTTAAATTGGGCCGAAAAGCCGCTTGCCCAAAATAGATTCTTTTGTGCTACTTTTAAATATATATATATTTTTTTAAATATCATTTTGCATTCAAAAGTTTGTACGAATTAATATTTTGCACCTAAACGTTTATTTTGATTTTATCACAGCATGAAATTTTATTTTAGACACATGTCACACTTCCGTAACATTAGACGTGACGGCGCTGTTACAATGTTGGATGAACATGCCACGTGATGTGCTAGGTGGCAACTTTTTCTCTTTTTATTTTCTTCCGTTAAAGTAATTTTTGGTTAAAAAAGTAACAATTAATTACACAATGATTAATTTCCAAAGTTAACCAAAAAGTGTTTATTATTAAAATTTTGAGGCAACAATACCCTTTAACTAGATTATTTTGTATGGGACAAAATTTGTACACTTAAAATTTGTAAGTTTAAAATTAGGACAAGAAAGATTTGAGCCAAATAATTATTTTATTAATAGATCAAATAAATGTTGGTACAATCGTTGGAAATTCTAATAAAATGAAATAATCCTCTGATTCTTCTTCTTTGTAAAATTCTGCTTTAAGATTTGCTTCAAGGGTAAAATGACTTTATCATGAACTTGATAATTTGATTCAAGAGTCTTGGCAACTTGATCTTGAATTGATAACTTGAGAGTTTGATTTGATTTAAGGGTCTTGACGACTTGGTCTTGAATTGATGATAATTTGATTCAACTATCTTGGTGACTTGATCTTGAACGAACAAAAATAATCTTCTTCAAATATGTTGATGAAGTTCAAAATAATAATTTCTTAAAACCGAGCTTCTGCAAATAAATTTCTTCTTTTATAATCCTCATAGGATCTCCTCCGATAATAATCCTCCGTGGATCTTCTTTAATAAATCTCCAATAATTTTGGATCTTCTTTAAATAACTCATCCGTGGATCTTCCTTTAATAATCCTCGATCTTCTGAAGACTTTGCTCTTCAGCTTCTCTGTTTTGCATTGTATGTGGAAAATGATTTGGGGAGCTTGGTATTTATAGTGGGGGATAGATCGGTCCTTAGCGAAACACAAGATAAATTCCCCACAAAATCTAACTAAGGTAGATAGGATAAGTAGGGGTCGAACCCAAAGAGAGAATATTGGTTAACTTCTTATCTAATCAATAATACTAAAAATACTAAAGAAGATAAGATTAAAATATAATTAATAAGAATTAAATCTATGGTAACTAATTAAGAACACTAAAGCAAACTATAATCAATTAAAGTGAACAATATATAAAACTAACCTGAAAACAATATATAAAAGATACCTCCAACATAGGATTAATATCGCTCTTGACAAATTAACATGGATCATCGATAGCAAAAGATTATGAAAACTTTTAAAACGTGAATTTTAAATCCATTAATTACCAAATTAGTTAATCGCACTCCGTTAGACCCAAAGATTAACCCTATTATTCAAGAATCCGTACTATCACGCCTCAAAGTCATTAATAAAGCATTAAGTTCATGTAATTTAAACAAGCACAAATCATGATAAGTCTATCACTTTACAAATCAATCATTGATCCTTAAATCTCTTGAATGGAATTATGAGTTCTCAATCAATTGCTACTAAGTAATCAAATTACTACTACCACGTCAGTGACTCGATCTAGCATATGTA
This sequence comes from Corchorus olitorius, assembly GCA_001974825.2. Taxonomy (NCBI): domain Eukaryota; kingdom Viridiplantae; phylum Streptophyta; class Magnoliopsida; order Malvales; family Malvaceae; genus Corchorus; species Corchorus olitorius. The sequence continues at coordinate 31,856 of AWUE01013886.1, read as the reverse complement.
AGCAATACTTCTCAAGAAAGCACCGGTTACAATCCATCAAAATAAGCAAACATGGCATTAAAACAGAGATTTAAGAAATATCCAAGAAGAATTCATATATAAGCACAAAATCTCCCCATGAAAATAGTCAAGAGATCAAATTAAAATCCTACATTAGAGAAAATAAGTATCTAGCCACTCATGAATTGAGTGACCATCAAAACCATAAAGAAAAGAGAAAAAAAACTTAGCTAATTATGTCTAATTAGCAGCTCTCTCCCAACAGAATAAAACAAGTATCGATCCCCCCAATTATGAGAGTAAGGTAGGCTATTTATATTACAAACTTAGGGCAAATTAACCTAGGATGAAATAGACTTTTAAACTCATTAAACCTCCTCCAATCTGGATTAGATTTCGTCCTTCAAGTCTGGGCTAACTCTTCATACCTGAATAAATCAATTTGGGCCGAAATCTATGGGCTTTTCATGTCTAGCTTCTGTGCAGAAAATTTAGGGGTATTTTCGTCATTGAAAATGGCTAAACTGAAACTCGAGCATAAAAGCAAAGTTGTATTTCCTTGAATCAGCTTTCAAACACATCTTGAATCATCTCATTTGAACCTCTGTAAAGAAAGTTATGAATTTTCTCCCAAAGTGTCGATGAAATCGAAATCAACTGAAGCAACATCAAGAGGAAGACTCCAGGCTCGCGTTGGTTTTGGCAGGCCCTACTGTCCTTGGGTGCCCAGAATAAATGCCTAACTGCCCAGGTTATTAGCCTAGCCGCCAGGCATTTGGGGAACAATCAGCAAGTCACGTCCCTTCTTCACTTGACTTATGTTCTTGATCCTTTCACCTTGGAAGCTTGTAGCAATAATCTTCATGGCTTCTTCAAGCATAAAATTAAGCCTTAAAGAGTCTTCAATCCCGAACATGAAATCTCCAAAATCTTCTCGAAAATTCCATGTAAATATTTGTGCCATAATTTCATCAAAATAGCTCCAAAAAGTAGGAAAAATAGTACTTTTCCACGTTTCTTATCTTCAAGACCTATGATCACAAATATAAACCAAATGAGGTATCATCAAGCATAATCAAGCACAGATAGACCTAAAAACATAGGAAAATGACCACAAAAATAGGGCATATTTTGGTCTGATCATATTTCCCCCACACTTGAACTTTGCTAGTCTCTTAGCAAATCAATTTGTTTTCTCTCAAAATAAAAACAATTTCAAAATCATTTTTTTCAATTTGCACACATACCTAAGAACAACTTAATCATGAAATCAAGAGTGTCATAGAATAATGAGAATACTCAATTCTAAAGATCAAATAATAGCAAGCATTGTCATTCTTAAGTAAGCATAATAAAAGAAGTTCAATTCACTCATCATCATTAACATCACATGACCATAACTTACCATAGTCTTGTATATACATCTAATCTCCACTACTCCAAAGAATAGTAAAATCATGGGTATAAATCAAAAGGTCTTTATTAGGTTGTAATGGGGTCAAGGGTTAACTGAGCTTAAGAAAAAAAGAAATAAAGAGTTCAAAGTATTCAAGGATTAATAGAGAATCAAGAGATTAATTACAAACCCTTAGCAAAAAGTTTCCTTCAATCTTTACTAGAGAACAATGTTACTAAACTAGTAGTGTTTCATGAAGTTTATTATTATTTTTTTTTGGATTTTTTTCAACTTCTTTTTTTTTTGAAAGAGACAATACTTCCGCGATTCCATGCCTCTTATCCTCTTTTCCTTCCTTTTTACTCCATTTTTCAAAGTGACAACTATGGAAAAAATCAAAAGCATCTCTTCTCCTCTTTACTTTCCATGAAAACACTTTATACAATGAATAACATGTAACCAAAATTCTCTAATGCTTCCCCAAATACATGGCATAGTCTCCCTCACACTTTTCTTTTTGCATAACCTTCCAAGAAACAAAAGCAAACAAGTCCATATCTCTAATAACAAAGAATAAGGGTATAAACTTGTTTTTCTGGCTAATGTTCTTTAGGAAAATAGGATTATCAAAGAAAAAGACTTAAAATATTTAATAGGTTCAAAAGGGTACTAATGATAATATATTAAGGTTGGCTTTTTGGCTCTGGCTAATCAAAAAAATGCCTTAATCATCTTCATACCCAAGACTTATATTCACAAACATGTAATCTCAAAAAGATTCAATACAAGTTCTAGAAGTAAATAGTCATGGAAGCAATGAATGAATAAGATCATATCACAATCTAAAATTACACTTAATTCTAAGAAATTCCAATGTCATGCTAAAAACTTTATCAAAGAAATAAGCATTCTTAAAATTTTAAACTATCATTCATAATCAAATCATCAATCAATATGTCCATGAAAAAAAAAATTATTTCCGAAAATCATTAGAGTAAATTATATTTCCGAAAATTTATAGCGGCGTTTTACACCTCGCCGCCAGAGGCGCCGTTATTTGAAATAGCGGCGTTTTTGTACGGAAACACCCCTATTTTGCAGCGTTTATAAACCACAAACGCCGAGGAATTAATTTCCAAGACAAAATTATGATTTAGGAATAGTGGCGTTTTTTTATGTAAACGCCACTATTTAGCGGCGTCTCGGAATTTAAAATCCGCTATTTAGGGGCGTTTCTCCATTAAACGCCACTAAATAGTGGCGTTTTGAAAAGAAACGCCACTAATTTTAGTCTTTATTTTTATGGGGAAAATTTTCCCACCCAATTTTTTAATTTAGCGGCGTTTCGAACACAAAACGCCGCTAAATGTTTTACTTTAAAAAAAAAACGAAATTAGAGTGAAAGATACAATTTTTTCACGGGTAAAAATTTTCACCTCACTTTTTCCGATATAGCGGCGTTTGTGGTCGTTTAATCAAACACCACTAAATAAACGCCCTATCACAGTGTTTTTTAGTAGTGTAAGACCAATCATCCAAAAATAGTTCCACTTTCGTATGGATACAGTGGCATTTAGCGTATGACACAAGTCTTTAAACCTCTATGTGTCCATAAAGGAGGAGTTATAGTCGCTTGAGGGTTTACTTAACTAGGATGACACCCACAAACATGTTGAGGTTAGTAGCAAAAAGTTCAAAAATAGGTACAAAATAGGTACAATATTAAGCAATCACCATTCAACCCCCCCCCCCCCCTACCACACACACACTTAGAGTTAACATTATCCTCAATGTGAGAGTAAGCAACAAATCAAACAATCAAAGGTGGCTTGCGAAAAATTAAAGGGTGTAAGTTTGAGTGGCGTACCTTTGTGTTGGTGATGAAGTTGTAACTTAAGCAAAAAAGGCAATAGTTAGAATTAAAGTGAATGGGGAAAAAGGAAAACTTAATAGTCTTATTACTTGAACTAGAAGATAAACACATACTTGAAACTTAAATAACTAGGTCCTAATGGCATAAAATCCTGACTTGATGACAAAGAAAAGAGAAGGTTCTAAAGAAACATCCTAAATATACCCAAACCTGATTGGAGAAGAAGAAATTCGGATTGGACTTTAATTTAGCTCAAAATCCTTGCCAAATTTGGATTCTGGAATTTTCTGGAATGTTAGGATGGAGTTGGGCGGCTGGCATCTGAACCTGGGGCCTGGACTACTTACCTCGGAGCCCAGGAACTATCGGGGTCTAGGTTTGTGCGCATGCTGCTGCACTGGTGGCTCCCTGATGCTCCTGGTGTTTTGGGCGCCTGGGTGCTTAATATGTGCAAATGGGTGCTTGGACTTCTGAGCTGGGTGCCCTATTGGAACACGTACTTCACCTCCATGCTAATTTACTTTGCTTACCTAAATTGCTTCCATTCCTTGACAAAATAAATTTGTGAAATTGCATAAAATGTTATGAAGCAAAGAAAACTTAATTGTCTTATTAATTGAACTAGAAAATAACGACATGCTTGAAAAATAAATAACTTAGTCCTAATTGCATAAAAATAAAATCCTAAAGCCTAAGATAAATTAAGCTTAAAAAAGCTTAGACAGACTTATCAAGACCATTCTGCATTAGATCGGCAAAGTCCTCCAAGCTCTTGGTAATTCCCTCAACCCTTGATCTCCATTAGAATTGGATGAATTTTGGGCTCTGGATTACTTTGTATTCAATGACTTCTTCTTCATCCTCTTCTAATTTCACATCAAAGTCCAAACTAGGGCCAGTTTCAGAGGAAACAAAGATTACAGACTTACCTTTGTCTTTGGTATCATGGGAAGAATCCCACTTTCTTCCACTCGATAAACAACAGCTACAACAGGCTTTGGCATTGCATGAGATGACGATGAAGAAGCATGATTATGGTTCGGTTGAAACCCACGAGGAAGAGGGATCGATGATGCTGGAGGAATTGGGCAAGGAGGACAATAGGAAGGAGGACGGTATTGAGCATGTTGTGGTTGATAAGGTGGTCGATAGGGCTTGCTCTTGTAACCCGAAAGAGTTGGAAAAGGGGCTGCACGATTGAAAGTTCTTTGGTGTTCTCGATTGTTGTGAAAATTTCTTCTTTTTGAAAGAGAAGAAATCCTTCACAAGTAGTCCATCATGATCAAGTTCCTCATTCTATCTTATCACTTGTTGCATGTAAGCATTCTTCACCTTCTTCCATAGTTCTTGGGAGATTGTTCTTGCTTTGGTTCCAGGTTTCTGTCGATATCCTCCTTAGGAATTACGGCAACCAAAGCTAAAGTCTCATGGCAATCTTCACGTGTGAGTCTTCCTTGAAAGTTCTTGGCATAGAACGTTTCACCAAGCTTTTGGAATTCGGCACTCATGGTGTAGAATTGATTATCAAAATCATCCATGTTGTAGGCCATGTCGACACAAGCAATTGATGAAAGGAAAAAGTTTAAAAATTCTACACAACTCAAAACAACAACTAGTCAGTTCTGTAGGCTTAATTCATCAAAAATTAATTAACCAAGCATGAAATTGAAGCATAAACAATTGAAAGAAAATCTGGAAAATTAACTTGAGAAGAAGAAAAAGAGAACATACCAACTAGCCGTATGTTTGAATTGAAGAAAAAATAAAGGGCTAGGTCTCTTTTTATAGGCAATTAATTGGATTTGATCTAACTTGATGACAAAGAAAAGAGAAGGTTCTAAAGAAACATCCTAAATATACCCAAACCTGATTCAAGAAGAATAAATTCAGATTGAATTTTAATTTAACTCAAAATCCTTGCCAAATTTGAAGTCTTGAATTTTCTGAAATGTCAAGATAGAACGGGGTGGCTAGCATCTCAGCCTGGGCGCCTGGGCTACTTACCTAGTTTCCCGGGAACTATCGGAGTCCAATTTTTGTGCGCATGCCGCTTGCACTAGTGGCTCCCTGGTGCTCCTGTTGTTTGGTCGCCTGCGTGCTTAGTATGTGCAGATGGGTGCCTGGTCTTCTGAGCTGGGTGCCCATACTAAAACACGTACTTCACCTCCTGTAGACACCCATTTTTGTCCTATATCCTTTATTCAAATCAATTTGTTGCTTAATTGACATTAGGATCACCTAGGGGAATTTTGGTCATTTTTAAAAACCCAGGGGTATTTTGGTCATTTTTCATGTTCCAGGGGCATTTTAGTCATTTGCATATTCAGGGGCATTTTAGTCATTTTAAGTTCACATTTGCTTGAGATTAACTAATTCATTTTTAGTCATCTAGATTGCGTTAGAAAAATAAAAAATACAGTATGAGCATTTGGTATTTTACATATTTCATGTCTTAGTTTCATTTAGTAATTTAGCATTATTGCATGTCAATCATGTAGCTTAAGCTCTATCTATTTCATTGGTTAATTAAATCCTCAATTTAGCAATTAGTAGACATTCCATTAATTTGCATTAAAATCCTTTTTGGTCAATTGTTAATTCATAATCTTGGTAGATTAGCTTTTTGCTAGCATTTAGTTTATACAAGATTGCATTCAAAGTACAAAAGAAAAACCCCAAAAAATATTTTCCATTGTTATTATTATCGGCATTGTCCCACATATCTCATTAAAATTGCATCTTGCATAACATGTTTAATTCAATAGGTATGTTTCTGCACAATTTAGGCCAATTCTTTCTTATTAATCATTTGTTTTTAGATCATAGTGGGACCTTGGACTTTTGGGTCTTTGCTTTGGGCCTTCTTGCTTAAGTATTTCTTTTACTTTTTGGATGTTAGTTTTGGGTCATACTGGGCCGAGGCCCATTTCCCTTTTGTCCCGTTACAAAATACTATAAAGAGTAGTTATATTTTCTTCTCTACGATAAAAAGGGTGTTACTTTCTACATTTGGTGTTTATTACAAAAAAATTCAGTGGCATTGTTTCTTTCTGCATCCTGCATTCCTTAGGACCTCCCTCCTCCTTGCTTCTCTTCTCTATTTCACAGGGTCGAAATGACTTCAAACGAGCTCAAGACAGTCTTGGTTGGACAACCTGCAGACACACAAGGCAAGGCTTAGAAACAGAAAATGGCATCAACAGGCTCAAATGACACTTCAATCACTGCCTAACATCAATTCCATTCACAAATACTCAACAGGCTCAAAACAGGGCACACACAAGATGATTTTTTCACGAGCCAAACAGAGCATCAACAGAGAAAATTCAAAGCAAAGAAACCCCAAAGCCATGAAGTTGCAATAAGTTCAAAATTCAGTCCCATGTTGCATTTCCCTTTTGGTTTTAACAAGAAGCAGTTAGCAAATTATAGGCATCTAAAATACTTACAGAGAGAAATAGTTACCATGCCAGCTCAACAGGACTCACCTCCATCCTGATCCTTTCCATATACCTGCTCACAAGAAAACAAAAGCGGTTAGGGGCTAAAGATAGGAAAAGGAGAGAAGAAGAGGAAGGGGGATGAAAAGAAAATTCAGGAGGATCTTCCTGGAGACTCATCTCTCGTCTCCCTAAAAAAAATTTCTCTTCCCATACTCTTCATAGTCCCCTTCTCAACAACCTTACTCTCATCTTCCCTCTCTGATTCCAGACACGAATCCACTCTCCCATTCTCACCCCCACACAGCCCATCTGAATTCTCTCTCTCTTCTCATCTCTCGATATACACACTGCTCACACCGCTCTCCATCTCTCGGCTCTCCACCATACCCACAAAAAACACTCTACACTAAAATCCTCCCAGAGAATCCACACCGAAAAATCCTTAAGCTCTTACACTCATCCACAAAAAAAATCACACACACATTCAATTTACGCCTCTCACCAAGAACACCCTCAATCGCTCCCTTCCTGACACAACAACTCTCGGTTTTTTGGACTCTCTCTCGAAAAGAACAATCTCCCAACCTTGTTCCCTCTCTCTCTCTCTCAAATTCTTCCATCTTCTCACAGGGAAAACGATAGAACAAAAAAAACCCTTCTTGGTACTCTCTCATCCAGATTTAATCACTGCCTTCTAAAGCATACAAAAGAAAAAGAGACTATGAGAGTGCTAATGATGGCCTACCTCGGGTATGAACCTTGAATCTTTAACCATGTTGAGCTTTTTGACCTCCATGAAGTTTCTGTTTTAGGGTTACTTGATTTGGGGAATCCGGGATTTGGGTTTTATTTTGCTCAATAGGTGTGGGGGGACTTGGAAGTACGGAGAGAGAAGTTCAAATTGTAAGTTGTGACAATGAGTGGCGCCGCCAGGAATCAAGGGCTTCGGGTAGTTTAGTTTTGGGTTTTCTCGGTTGGGTTTAGGTTTTTTTCGTTAGACAAGAGTAAGGAAAGAAAAAGCAGAGACTTTGAAGGTGTTCAGTGCAATCAATTTAGTGGAAAGCTTTTAGTTTCGGGTAGTCTAAGGATTCGAATAAAGAAGAGAAGGCGTTGAAGATTCGGTTTTGGATTGGAGTTGAGGAAGAAAAAAGTAGATGTTTCGGTGAAGTTTGGTGGTGATTGGAGGCTCCAATACGATGGAAATGGCGGAGGCATTAAGGAGGCAGCGGCGCTGCTATTAAAGGAAGAAACAGGAGGTGACGGCGCTGGTAGAGAGAACCTAGGGTTCGGGTTAAGGTAGAAGAAGAGGAGGAAGGAGAGAGAAGAAGGGGCGTTAATATAGTGCCGTATTATATTCACCAAAACGACACCGTTTGAATTAGGCAAGTTTTTTTCCTTCTTCAATTTAGTCCCTAATTTAGTATTTCATTTACTATTTGATTCAATTTGGCCCTTATTTGTCTTTATTTGGGTGGTTTCATTCCATTTGGTCCCTAATTTTAGATATTATGTTAAAATTGTGCAATTGGGTATTTGATTCATGTCATAGTTTAGTTTAATTTCCTAAATAGTTAAGTGGATTAGTAATTTAGTTTAATTCTCAATAAATTGGCAAAAGAATTGAATTCTAGAATCAGTTTAAATAGTTTAGTTCATTTGTCAATAAGTTAGTAAAAGAGAAAAGAAAGTTGGATCATTTTCATGTGCATTCACATTTCAAATTCAATAGTTATTGCTTCTTCATATTATTAATTTGCAAATTGCTCTTTGCTCCCTGAATTTTGCTAATCTTTACTTGATGTGCAGAAAAGTCTCCGATTTGTCCAACTTGGCCCTGAAGCTTTTAATTTCTTTCAATTTTATTCTTTGTTAGTTTAATTTTTATTTAATTAGGCCCTGGTTTGTAATAATTTAGTAATTAGAGTAGAGATAAAGTAGAATTTAATTGCATGCATATCATACTTACCTGACATTGATTATATCTGTCTGCATATCATACCACTTTAATTCAGTTAATGACCGTAACCCTTCCGAAGAAGAGGCATTCAGTGTGTGGTCGAGTTTTCGGGGACACTGAATGTCTCCGAGGATGAGACAGCTCTTCTCGGGATGCGTCGGGGCTCCGAGCATATATCCCGGGAAGTGCTTTCAAAAACTCGGGTTACGCGAGTTGACTTTAATAATTGGACTTTGCATTCATCATTTGCATACATGCATTAATTTAGAGAAAGAAAAAGAAAATCCAAAAAAAGTGAAAATCAGAAAATCAAAAGAAGCAATAAAAGGTGTTTTCAAAAAAGGTTTTTCCTCAAACCATGTTCTCTTATTTGATTTTCAAAATTAAGAAATGGATAATTTAAGAGTTTTCAAGGTAAGCATTTTCAAAAGAAAGAATGTTTTTAATTAAGCAACTCAAAAGAAGATTTTGGAAATTAACAAAATTGATCAAGTTTTTTTCAAACTCAAAAAATGGAAAAAGATTTTGTCATAGCCTTTTCAAAATTTCTTGCCGGTGCGGAGGACTCAACAAGAGAACAAACAGTGAAAGAGAATCGAGACAGAATTGATCGACGGTGTTCGATTACATTCTTTGAATTCTCGACATCGGTTCCAAAAAATGGTTTTTTATTTTCTTTTTATAACCCTTTTTTAGTAATCAAGATCAGGACTAAAAGTAACCAACTTTTCTTTTCGACCCAATAGATCTAGTTAGACTAGAGGTACCGTCACTTGACGGGTGACTCGGGGGTGCTAATCCTTCCCCGAGCGTAATCGACTCCCGAACCTAGATTTAGGTTACAAAGACTGGACCTTAGGTTTAGTGGGTCCATTGCCAAGCTCTGGACCTTCTTTAGCTTAGGTGGCATCTAGGTGACTAATCACACCTTAGAATTTTGATTAGTGGCGACTCCTTTTCCAACGTCGTCTCGGCAGGGTTCCCCGGACCCGAACGTTTCGACACCTCCATGCTAATTTTCTTTGCTTACCTAAATCGCTTCCATTCCTTCACAAAATAAGTTTGTGAAATTGCATAAAATTTTATCAAGCAAAGAATGATATGAAATTCAAAAAATTTTTCAACAATCAGAATCTAAATAAATTCAAGAGTTAGAATTAAGTATGCTCCCTTTTTCTCTTGGCATCACCATTTAGCATTAGGTCTTAAAATCTATAAAATTCAAGCAAAAAGAAAATTAGTTCAATTAATAATTAATATTAAAAATAAAATTATGAAGAAAAGGGTTAGAGAAAATTGGGTTTCTTCCCAACAAACGCTTTGTTAAAGTCATTCGCTCATCTTTCCCAAGGTTATTCTTCATGAGTTAGTGGCATGTACTCTGGTTCTTTGAATTTGATATCTTCAAGCCAACATGTTGGTGCTGGTTCAAGGAAAGGTTGGAGAATACTTTTAAGACTTCATAAGGTCCTCTCCATCGTGATTACAGCTTTCTAGGGAAGAATTTCATGCGACTATTGTATAACAATACTTTTTCTCCTTCATGAAATGACTTCCTTAGTATCCCTCGATCATGTATCACCTTTGTCTTCTCCTTGTAGATTCTTAAGTTTTCATAAGCTTCATCCCTAAGTTCTTCAAGTTTGTGCAACTGAAGTTTTCTTTCGAGACCAGCTTGATCAAAGTTGAAGTTACACTGCTTTATTACCCACCATGCTTTATGCTCTACTTCCACAGGCAAATGACATGCCTTCCCATATACAATTCTATATGGAGACATACCAATTGGTGTCTTGTAAGCAGTACGATAAGCTCATAAAGCATCTCCTAGTCGTAAACTCCAATCTTTTCTGTTCACATTCACTGTCTTCTCGAGAATTAACTTCACTTGACGATTGGACACTTCAGCTTGACCACTAGTTTGAGGGCGATATGCAATAGATACCTTGTGGGTAACTCCTTATTTCTCTACAAGTGATTGAATTATCCTATTGTAGAAATGCGTACCTCTATCACTGATGAGACCTCTTGGAATTCCAAATCGATGAACAATGTTATTCTTCAAGAATTTGGCAACAATTCTTGCATCATCCTTTTCTGTAGCAACAACTTCAACCCATTTTGGAGATATATTCCACAACAAGTAAGATGTAATTTTTCTTACATGATGTAGGAAATGGTCCCATAAAATCGATTCCTCAGACATCAAATACTTCTACCACAATATGTGGTGTTTGAAGAATTAAATTTATTTTAGAAATATTGCCTACTTTTTGACATTGTGGACAAGTCTTGTAATACTCATAGGAGTCTCGAAAAATTGTTGGCCAGAAGAATCCACTGTCTAAAATCTTCCTAGTTGTTTTCTTATGTCCAAAATGACCTCCATATTCGGAACTATGGCAATGTTTCAAAACTGAGTTGATGTCTTCGATAGGAATACATCTCATGATTTGATCAGGACCATATCGCAATAAAAATTGGGTCATCCCAAACATAATACTTGGAATCACTTATTATCTTAGCTTTAACTCCTCTACTTGCATCTGGTGGTAGTCTTCGTGTGACCAAGAAGTTGTCAATGTCAGCATACTAAGGAGTTTGAGCAACAACGAACAATTCCTCAAATAGTAAAGCTTCATTCAGAGCAATGTCTTTTTCTTTACTCGATTATACTCAAATGATTAGGTACCACATTCTCCACTCCTTTCTTATCCCTGATTTCCATGTCGAATTCTTGAAACAACAATAACCAACACATAAGCCTTTGTTTTGCTCCCTTCTTAGTCATGAGGCAGCAAAGTGCAGCGTGATCAGAATAGACAATCACTTTAGATCCCAAGATGTATGACCAAAACTTCTCTAAGGCAAAGAGAACGTCAATCATCTCTTTCTCTGTGGTGGTGTAATTCTTCTGAGCAAAGTCCAGAGTTCTTGAAAAATAGTAAATGACATGAGATATCTTCTCTACTCTCTGACCTAAAACAGCTTCAATTGCAGTATCACTTGCATCATACATGATCTCAAAGGGTAGATTCCAATCTGGTGGCTTCACAATTGGAGTGGTGGTATGGGCGGCCTTCAACTTATCAAAAGCTTTCTTACAATCATCTCCAAACTCGAAGTCAACATCCTTTTGTAGCAATCTACACACTGGGACAGAAATCTTCGAAAAATCTTTGATGAATTTTCTGTAGAACCCAACATTTCCTAAAAATGATCGACATCTCTTACACAAGTTGGATAAGGCAAATTTTGAACAACTTCAACCTTTGCTTTATCAACTTGCAATCCCTCCTTTGAAACTACATGACCTAATGCAATGCCTTGCACTGCCATGAAATGGCATTTCTCACCATTTAACACTAGTTTGGTTTCGACACATTTTCCTAATGCAAGCTTCAAGTTATGCAGGCATTTAACAAAATCATCCCCATAAATTGTGAAGTCATCCATAAATACCTCCATTCTATCTCCTATGAAATCTTGAAAGATGCTCATCATACACCTTTGAAATGTCGCAAGTGCATTACATAAACCAAAAGGCATTCTAGTGTAGGCATACGTACCATAAGGGCATGTGAAGGTAATCTTTTCTTGATCTTCAAAGGCAATTGGGATTTGGAACTACCCTGAATAACCATCTAGAAAACAGTAGTAGGCTCGGTAAGCTAATCTCTCCAATATCTGATCAATAAATGGGAGTGAGAGGTGATCTTTCCTCGTAGCAGAGTTCAATTTTCTATAGTCGATACCCAACCTCCATCTAATTTGCAATCTCTGAGGAACTAGCTCTCCATCCTTGTTCTCTACAACGGAAAATCATGACTTCTTAGGCACTACTTGGACAAGGCTTACCCATTTACTATCTGAAATAACATAGATAAGACCACCTCCTAGTAGCTTAAGATTTTCTTCCTTGACAACTTCAGATAGATTTGGATTTAACCTTATCTGGGGTTGTCAAACTGGAACAACATTGTCTTCCAATATAATCCTATGCATACATTGATCGGCCGCTAGCAAATCAAAAAATAATCCCCACAGATTCCTAACTAAGTAGATAGGGCAAGTAGGGGTTGAATCCCATAGAGAAGGGGAATAGACTTATCCAAAGATAATTCTTCACTGAGAATCACTCAAACAGGGGATTAAATAGAACAATTATAAAGAAAAGCAATTAAACTTAAAAACAAAGCAAACTAAATTAAACCTAAACTATGGCAAATAATAGAGAAAGCAATAATAAGAAAGCATAATTATTCTTCAATGGTAAAAATCAATCAATTTAACTATGGATCCTTGATCTTAAAAGATGAATTCACTATTATCTCAATCAAACAATTATAGTAGAAATAAATCCCAAATATGTATATTAGATAAAAAGTCTCTATTCCAACTTAATTTATCCCTCTCATTCAAAAAAACTAATTGCCAAATTAAAGGTTTATTAGATTGTCAAGAACAGTCTAAAAAAAAAAAATTGTCAAGAACAAAGCATTAGGTACATTTTTTCGCACATGCATATCAAGTATAACCAAACTTATTTAATTCATGATTATTAATTTCAAGATGTATCAATCCCATTGGAAGAATTATTAATTTTCCTCCAATTTGTTATTAATAATCAAACTTGTTTTTTAATTCTCTAAGTTTGATCTAACTATAGATCTATCCAATTCAATGAAAAGCTGCAGTCTAAATCAATAATCATTAAGATCATAAAATAAAACAGAGATTTAATAAACATGTAAATTCAAGAACAAATATCAAATTATAAGCACACAAATCACCCCATAATTAATTGATTGAAATCACCAAAGGATAAGAAGTATTAGGAATTTAGCTACTCATGGATTTGGATCCATGAGAGGCATAAAAAAACTTAAGAGGATTAGTAGGTTGTTAAACAAGACTTGCCGACCAAGTTCAAAAGGATACAGGATTTGTCTCAAAAAATAATCAACTGTGAAGCAAGGAACTTGATCGAGCCAAAATTATGCCTATTTTTATGATCATTTTCCTATGCTTTTTGGTATTTTTATGATCATTTGCATTTAATTTAATTATGCTCTTAATTCCAAAATCCAAAAAAAAATGTATAAATAGAAAATCACAAAAAAGGGGTTTAGGTTTACATAGTGAATTTGATTATTTTACAAATTCTGCACACGTCATGTAGGTCTAAATTAATGGTTTGGCTCTAGCACATTTATCTTAATATGAAACCATTTTGGCTATCTAATTTGGATCATATTAATTTAATTGGGTTGTTTATTGCATAGCATAAGTAGAAGTAAAGCTGGCATTTTTCATTTGCATAATATTGCTATAAGTAGAAAAAATTGGAAATAAGAAAAAAGAAAAAAGAAGAGATTTTAGAATTTCTCATTTGCCTTTCATCTTCCATGTTAGATTGCATATCTTACAAAAAAAAATACATAAGGAATTGAGGAATAATGTTGTTTGCTTTTTGAATGTTTTTAGAGACTCGATATTGCCTTGCTATTTTCTTTCCATGGCATCAGGATTGTGCTTCAAGTTTATCAAAAACTCAGCTAGGTAAAAATAGAGAACCTGCAAGAAGTGAACCAGAGAATTAGTGGACCATTTCCAGCATGCTATTGACATCACTATACTAGGATCAGCACAGGTACAAGACATTTTCTCATGCTTTTAAAAAAAAACAATGTCAATGGAATCAGCCAAGGTTAGTAGCCAAATGACAAGCTCATTGATGCAGTAGGGAATTGCACAAATAAAAGCAAAATTGTCAAAGTGGACTTGTGGGAAGTAAGGCAATTGCAATTTAAGGTAGTTGACAGCATGCTATTGCAATTAAGAGAGACCGATGGGCATTTCAGAGAGCTAATGGCAACAAGGGCATACAATGCAGATGAGAAATGGCAAACTAGTGAATTGAACCAATGATGGTAGTAAAACAGAAATGCAAGGAAGCAAAGGCAAATTGGAGTCAAAAGTGGTTTCATGAGCTAAACAACAAGCGAAAACATGGCAGCTAAGACTACATAAACGAATGCACATGCACAATGGCATGCAAAGTACATTCACTAATACTACTTACTCCATTTCTACCATCGTTTGGGCATTTCAAGTCACAAAACAAAATCGATGTCCTGCATCATTCATGGTTACACAAGCAACAATTACCAAGTTCACTTCAGCAGCATTTAAGCATTATTCATCTCGTTTCAATTATGAATTCAGCATAAAATCATCAGTTTTAATCTTAGTAGCAGCCTACATATTTTAGTCAAGAAGTGCTGAACCCAACCAAATCATTCCCAACCAGTCAAAGTCTCCGCTTGTTGTTCGAACCCCATTCGTACCTAAACGGCCAACTAATACCTCATACCTCCAAAATCAAACTAATTTCAGATCAAGAAAGATTAGAAGCAGTAAAAAGCCAAAATCAAAGAAGGATCAAATCGGCGTGCAGAATGGCATAGAAGCACCATTAGCCAGCTCTAGATGACAACAATTTGATCATTCGGGGCCATATATCCCATACCCTCATCCTTATCCACCACTTCCACCAACAAACTCATATGTGAACCAAGGTCCCCATCCATACGAGACGGTTCCTCAATCAGGCTTTCAATCTCATGAGTACCCTCGAGAATCAAAGAAAAGGCCAATATCTTCACTTGGTTCAGAACAAACCATTCCAAAGGACCAACAAGAGGGGTACATGTCTCATCAGGAGAGATTCAAGTTTGCCCAGATTCCCATGACTTACACAAAATTGCTTCATCAGCTCATCCAGCAGGGTCTTGTGGAACCAGTGTATGTGGAACCCATGCAGCCTCCTTATCCCATGTGGTATGATCCCAATGTGCAATGCGAATACCATATGAATGTACAAGGTCACTCCACGGAGGATTGCACCAGTTTGAAGAAGAGGGTACAAACATTGATCAAAGCAGGATTGTTGAGTTTTTGATCAGAGCATAATCAACATGGATGGTTATCTGAATGAATGGAGCAGCAGAAATTGGTTTCAAACTAAGATCCCTGATGTTTTTGCCCAAGAACATTAGAATAGTGGTGTGGGCTTTTGTTTCACTTCGTTTTTCTTGTAATAAAATGCACGCATTTTATGGCTCAAAGCATTGTCACATCATTCGTTATCATACATCATTCCATTTCTCAAAGCATTTTTTATTTTCACATATATTGATGTTACGGATAGAGCCCACGACAAGTTAATTTACTTTGCAGCTCCGCAAATCTTGAAGATGGGTGCCAAACAGGGGCATTTTTCCTTACCTTTTATTTACCTTCAAACATGCATATTGGTAGATATGAGAACTATTGTTGTAAATATCTGCATGAGCTTGCATTACAGGATAATGATAATAAAGGGATGGTTCCTTCGAATAATCAATCATATGCTTTTGAAATGGATTGGTGTTTACCACTAAAACTGAATCAAGCATGTTTGCGGAAGGGTCAATGGCCTTTATCTGGACTGTGAGCGAAGGAATAATAAGTTTTAATAAAAAAAAAGGGGGGGTTTTCAAAATCAGTTTTAATCAAAACTAAGATTTCGAGTTGTGAGCAAAGGAATGACAATGTTTTAATCAAAAGATGTTTCAAAATCAGTTTTGATCAAAACGATGATTTCAAGGTGACTGAATCCATGTTTTCCAAAAGGTTTCGTAGAGACAATATTATTGGCGTCAACACTGCTCCCACACTTCACATTATTTCAAATCTCGATTAAGCCCATTCTTTTTGAACCCAACATTGAGGTCCTGTGTTATTCTAAAAATGGGCAATTTGATCAGACTATTAATGTTATCAGCGTGCCTTGAGGGCAAAATGATCGAATTTCAATTTTCTCAATACCCCTTAAATCATCCAGGTTAATTTTCAAATATCTCAAACATTTCTTTCAACCAGAAGAAGCAGTGCACAATTCAAGGAGTGCAAATCAATTCGCTCAGGTTCATCATTAGGAGGGTCATTTTAATGAAGGGTGGTACAAATTTCTGACATGATCTCCCAATAACAATAATAAAAAAGAAGAAAAGAAAAAAATGAAAAAAGAAAATGAAAATAAAGGCACTTGGAAAATCTGGAGGAGTCCAACAAAATTATTTTCAAAAGAGTCATGGTTTTCAAAAAAGGATTTTGATAAAATTGATTTCCAAAAATGATTTCGAAACTCGTTTTCTCGAGGAATGCTCTTCAATGAAGATGTTCAATCTTGAAGTGATAAATGACCTTCTTTCATATTCCCTTTACTTGTAGAAAAATATTCGTTGTTGTCCCCTTTGAGCCTAATTGATTTCTTTTCAGATAAACCCTAATCAAGGATCACCCTCCACAGTGGGGGTAAAGGTGAAAAAGGATCAGCATTGAAAGAAAGGGTGTACATTCAATATTTGAATGGGGCATCCCGATAGTGATTGAGTCCACTCCATTAAGAAATTAAAAAAAAATCAATCAATCAAAAAATTAAAATAAAATAAAAAAAAATCAAATTAAATCAAAATCAAAATCAAAAGAGAATGGATTGATGGAGTAAAGGACAATTGGTATGATAAGATCCTTCACATGACAAAAAATGATCCTTGATTCAAATACCCTCAAACACAGTTTTGAGCCTTTATATCCTTTCTTTGGCAACCCAGAACCCTATCCTACATTACGTGCCTAATAAAAGTCCATCTTTGATCAAGTGAGGACATTCGAGAGGAGATTTTTCCTCAACAAAAATAACAGTCCTTTTTGCAAAATGTTTTGGGTCAAAACTTTTAAAAAGTTTTCGGGTGAAGTTGGAGTTTTTCAAGTGCATAAAAATATGAATGATAAAAAAGAAGAAGAATGAAGAAAAGAAGCTCTAGGGTGAAAACCCGAAAGGGTAGTCTAGAGCAAGAATGGGAAATGAATAAGCCACCCACAGTTTCAACAAAGAAATGGAAAGATGACATTTCTATCATAGGGAGCAATGAGTTACTTTCAAGCATCAAACGCTTCAGCTCTGCCAAAGGAGCCCAATTCTTTGAAGCCATACCTCTCTTCAACAAATTTTCAAATCTCAAACTTTTCATAGAGTGTTGACTCAAATCATGTCTCAGAAAAAAAGTTTTCAGAACAAGAAGTTTTACAATAAAATTGCTTTCCATTTATGAGTTCAAGATCAAAATTCGCTTTTCAAAGTAAAAATTGCTTTCCATTTGTGAGTTCAAGATCAAAATTTGCTTTTCAAAGTAAGATTGCATTCCATTTGTGAGTCCAAGATCAAAATTCGGTTTTCAAAGGACATTGAAGTGGTGACCACCAATTCTCTT
This sequence comes from Corchorus olitorius, assembly GCA_001974825.2. Classification (NCBI taxonomy): domain Eukaryota; kingdom Viridiplantae; phylum Streptophyta; class Magnoliopsida; order Malvales; family Malvaceae; genus Corchorus; species Corchorus olitorius. The sequence continues at coordinate 13,867 of AWUE01013886.1, read as the reverse complement.
CAGAGTTCAATTTAACAAAGTTTTCGTAGAAAATGAGTTTTTCTTCCAGCCTAAACTGTTTGGGGCATACATTTCATAAGGATCATATTGGGGCAATATTTATGAATTCATGACATGTTTCGAAGAGTTTCACTTACATGATAGACATCTGCATTTTAACTTTCGGTCGAATTTTGTTACATAGATGATAAGGGAATGGATACAGGGAGTAGTGGGATAAACAACAGAATCTTTCAAAGCATATTATTCAAGTTAGATCTAGGGCAAAGAGGGAGACCTCAACATGAACAAGAAAGCAAAATCAAGGACAAATCAAGAAGAGCGGAAATGAAGCAAAGTCAAGAAAGCAAAGATTCAAAGCAACAGTCAAAAAATTTCAATCACAACAACATACCAGAGTTACTGGTCCTTTTTCATCATCGATCAAGAAGTTTTCAGTATCAGCATCAGACTCAGAGTTATTTTTCAAGTTGATCGCACATTGGTCCTTTTTCATCATCAGTCAAGAAGTTTTCAGTTACAACATCAGATTCGGAGTTATTTTTCAAAGGTATTTTCTTCCAAAATCACTTCCAAGTGGTTCAAATTCAATTCTCAAGATTATGCATCGTTTCCATCCGAATGCTTTGACTTTTCCATAAGTCAAACTCGTTTTCATACGAGTCAATTATCAACATAGGCTTTTCCACAAGCCAAACTCGTTTCCATACGAGTCAATTATCAACATAGGCTTTTCCAAAAGCCAAACTCGTTTCCATACGAGTCAATTATCAACATAGGTTTTTCCATAAGCCAAAATCGTTTCCATACGAGTCAATTATCAACATAGGATTTTCCACAAGCCAAACTCGTTTCCATACGAGTCAATTATCAACATAGGCTTTTCCACAAGCCAAACTCGTTTCCATACGAATAATTTATCAACATAGGCTTTTCCACAAGCCAAACTCGTTTCCATACGAGTCAATTATCAACATGGGCTTTTCCACGAGCCAAACTCGTTTCCATACGAGTCAATTATCAACATAGGCTTTTCCACAAGCCAAGTTTCATGAGGTTTTCCAAGACCAGACTCATTTTCATATCAGTCAAGCCTTACTTCCAAGTAAGCTCAAATCAAGTTTATTTCCATGTCATCAAAATTTTACATCAAGATTCATGTTTAAGTTTAAAATTCTTGGTCAAGGTGTCTTTTCAATGTTTACATCTTTGGTTTCAGGATCCTGTTCGAGGATCTTTTTGCTTTAAATTTCATTGTCGGAGGTTGCTTTGAGTTTCTTATGTTGGGATTCTTTTCCAGTTCTCATTTTATCTTCTATATTTGATAAAATGGGTGTCCACGTCTTTGCACACTTTCTAACTCTCAGAAAGTATACAAACTACTTTTTTGCACACTCTCTGATAGTTAGCAAGCAAAAGAGGGGCAGCTGTAGACACCCATTTTTGTCCTATATCCTTTATTTAAATCAATTTGTTGCTTACTTGGCATTAGGGTCATCTAAGGGGATTTTGGGTCATTTTCAAAATCCAGGGGTATTTTTGTCATTTTGCACATTCAGGGACGTTTTGGTCATTTTAAGTTCACTGTTAATCTAGATTAGCCAATTCATTCTTAGTCATCTAAATTGCATAGGGAAAACCCAAAAAATTATACTGGGCACCTTTGGCATTTCTGCATTCTTCATGGTCTAGTTTTTAGTATTGATTGCACTAGAATCACATAGCTTAGGCCTTCTTAGTAATAAGTCTAGTAAGTCTAGTTTTGAAATAACATTTTCATGTTCTTGTTTATTAAGTTTGTCCAATTTAGTTTCATTGATTGTGTTCATTTCTTATTAAGCTTGTTCATCATATTACGCACCTTTTGGTTCATTTCATATTAGGCATATTTTATTGTTATTTGCTAACTGATCATGTGGGTACTTAGTGGCACGTGTTAATCGTAGTCATGCATTGCATTATGAGTGGGATTTATTTTTGGAACATTTGCACATAAAATACAAAAAAGAAATAATAATGAAAAAGTTTCCTTTTGCATTGTGTTACTTAGCTTTTGCATTAGCATCATCACTCTGCATTGCATATTAGGAGAAGAGAGTTAAGCACATTAGGCATTAATAAAAGAGTCTATTCCATTAATTTAATCTGTCATTACATTACTTTGATGAAGAGAAAGAAAAGAGAAGGAAAACAATGATAAAGCAAAGAGGGTTTCGGCCTTGGCGCCATCTCGTGATTGACCATTGTCCAGTAAGCTTTCCATTGTATCGATACCATGAACCTTTTGTTCTCTGAAATCAAGATAAGGAAAAATCCCATAGCAGTAGAAAAAACTCGTGGGGTAGGAATAAGTGTATAGCATGTTTTCTCTTACAGCAAAAGCTCAATGGGCATTAGCTTTTAGATGATACTAATCTGAGGCATCTTAGGACCTAGCTAGTATTAGTATCCTTCCTTTAAGTGCAAATAGGTAATTCCAGCATTTAGTTAGTCACCTCATTCTCATCCATTTTGTTATATATCATTGCATTTTAATGATAAAGGAGCAAATTTAATTCACCACAATATCATTTTGGCCAGCTAAACCCAAATTTCAGAGCATACCAAGACAGCAAAGTGCCCGCTACATGAACAGTTGCGAATAAATTTGGTCATGCAGATTACATTACCAGGCTATTCATTTTGCTATGTTGGAGTGTAAATGTGTGTGGTGGGAGGTTTTAACGGACAAAGTCATTAAACCACATGATAGAAAAACCAGTAAAGTAGACCCATACAAATCAAGCAAACCAAGGATAAAGATCAAGCAGCAAAGCAGGAGTATACAGACAATTCAGCATGCAACAACAGAGGAGTAAAATTCTATTCTAAACGGTTGCCAAAAGATATGGTACCTCAAAAGATTTCTATGTCAGCTTAATGCTCTCCTCATTATCCCCTGTAACAAAATGCAAAGAAAGGGACAAATCAATAAGCGAGGGCAGATTTCAAGTTAAAAATTTGAAAGCAGAAAATACTGGCTGAATTTCAAGAAGGAATAAAAGTGGAAATTACCTCATTCAAAATGGGGATTGGCTTCGAGACTTCAGGGAATGATTTGAGTGGTCTCCTCAAGCTTACCACGTCACCTGCAGTAAAAAAATATCAGGAAGAAATTGAAGAAAAAGAAAATGGAGAAAAAATAAAAAGAACAGCTAGCTAGAGGGAATCAGGGGGAAGATCCATTGAACGAAGAAAAAGAAACAGAGACCTCACCTACCCACTACAACCTTCCACACTCTCATCATCGCACACTGGATATTTTCTAGAGGAGATTCCATTCTCTCTAGAGGAGATCACCTACACACAGGAATCTCGACACAAAAAAAAGGAACCGCCCACTCTCTTGGTGGAGACTTAAGAATTTTCTCTCCCTGTCCAGATTCTTCTCATCACCCCTGACTATCAAAATCTCTCATCTTCACACGCACTGACCCTCTAGACTTTTCCCTCTGATCATCAAGCTGACATCTTCTCGCTCGCTCGCTCACCTCAAGAAAACACACGCGAGCCTCTCCCTTCCACACAATAATCCTTCATCCTACACAATCCCAGATTCTCGCCCAATCCTGAACAACCACCCATCGATCATCGGACTCCCATCCTCTCTACTCTCCAAAAATCCCACACAAAAAAAAATACTCCTATTGATCGACGGAAACACAAAAAAAAAAACAAAAAAAAACGGAAGCTTTCTCGATAGGGTTCGAGGCAAGAAATTAGTGGCTTTGGGGACTCGAGTTGTGAATCGAGGCTCGAAAGGAAAAAGTAGAAACAGAGTTCATCGAAGTGAAGCGATGGGTGAGTCTTGAGTTCAATCCATGGTGAATGCTAACCCCGATATGGAGGATGGTGGAGGATGGCGCGACTGAGTTGTGGAGGCTCGGGTTTTCTTAGCAAAAGGAATTATCAAGTCGAGAAAGGGAGAAAGCCATCGAGGAAGAAGAAGAAATTAGGGTTATAAACCCTCCTTTGCCTTAAACGACGCCGTTTTGGTAAGATTACTCATCCCTTTCCTTCAATTAAAGCCATTCTGTTTCCATTTGATGCAATTTGAGGCCTATTTGTTTGAAACTTAGTTGTTTTGCTTTAATTTTGGGATGAATAGATTATTTCTAGTGAATTTATGTGGGTTCATGAAGATATGATGGTAACTTGTCAATTTAAATGTTGATTGTGCTCAAAATTTGTTTTTTTAAAAGGCTTAATTTTCTTTTAAAGCTTATATTAAAGGAAATAGCTCTAATTCATGGTACTTGTGTTTGAGTTCAATTATGTGCCTGAATTTTTTTATTTTGTTCACATAAAGACACCACTTTCTTTCCTTTTTCAGCATGGTCCCTGATTTGGAATGTTATTGGTGATTAGTTCAATTTTGCCCCTAATTTAAGATTTTTTTTTTAATTTATGCGGTCTAGTCCCTAATTTGAAATTAACTTCCTGATTAAATGCAATTTGTTCCTTGCTTTACTCAATTTGACCCTTGATGTTAGAAATTATGCTAGAATTTTGCAATTGAGTGCTTGATTTACATTATTGGTATTTAATTTGTGCTTTTTGTTTTTGAACTTTACTAATTAAATATGGAAATTGGGATTTAGGCTAAAAGATTGAATTTTTAGTGGAAATTGTGTTTATTCATGACAAATTGATTTTGAGATCTTGATGATCAAGTTGGAAGTAATTTAAATTGATTTCATAATTTCAAATTAAGTTAATTTGGATTTGAAAAATTGAGGTTTTGATTTAAAGTTATGATTTTTCCTTAAATTAAAAATGACTTGAGGATGACATCTTAAGACACTTTGGGTCATTTTTAATTCTTGGAAAAACAAAGCTTGGAATGAAAAACCCAATTTTCCAAATTTGAAAATAACTTGAAAGAAATTAGTTAAATTTTTTTTAATGACTTTTAACTTGGAAATTAAGATTTTTGGTCTCAAGATTTGATTTCCTAAAGTAGATTCAATTATGATGTATGTATATCCCATTGAGCTATATTCCCACTTATTTCAATTTGTTCTTGCTTTTGGTCCTTGATTTTGAATTTGCATCTTGATTTATTTGATGCCTCCTGAACTTCGCTAATGATTTTCCTAGTGTGCTAAAAAGGTCCCAGTAGATGCAGTCCGGCCCATAAGTTTTTTTTTCTCTTTAGTTTTTGTTAATTTGTTAATTGGTCCAATCGGACCTTGATTTGTAATAATTCAGTAAAGTAGAACTTAATTGCATGCATAACATGTTTACTTGTCATTGATTATATATGTTTGCATATAATACCACTTTAATTCAATTAATGACCGTTTCCCTTTCGAAGAAGGGGCATTCAGTGTGTGGTCGAGTTTTCGGGGACACTGAATGTCTCCTAGGATGAGACAGCTCTTCTCGGGATGCGTCGGGGCTCCAAGCATATATTCCGGGAAGTGCTTTCAAAAACCCGGGTTACATGAGTTAACTCTTAATAATGGGAGTTTGCATTCATCATTTGCATACATGCATTAATCTAGAGATAGCAAAAGATCAAAAATCCAAAAAAAGTAAAAAAACAGAAAATCAAAAGAGGCAATAAAAGGTGTTTTCAAAAATTGTTTTTCTCAAATCATGTTCTCTTATTCAATTTTCAAAATTAAGAAACAGATAATTCAAAAGTTTTCAAGGTAAGTATTTTCAAAGGGAATGTTTTCCAATTAAGCAATCCAAAAGAAGATTTTGGAAATTATTAAAATTGATCAAGTTTTTCAAAAACAAAGATGGTAAAAGATTTTGTCACAGCATTTTCAAAATTTCTTTCCGATGCGGAAGACTCAACAAGAGAACAAATAGTGAAAGAGAATCGTAACAAAATTGATCGACATTGTTCGATTACATTCTTCGAATTCTCGACATTGGTTTCAAAAAAATGGTTTTATTTTCTTTTTATAACCCTTTCTAATAATAATCAAGATTAGGATTAAAAGCAACCAACTTTTCTTTTCGACCCATTAGATCTAGTTAGATTATGAGGTATCGTCACTTGACGGGCGCTCCAGGGGTGCTGATCCTTCCCTGGGCGTAATCGACTTCCGAACCTAGATTTAGGTTACAAAGACCAGACCTTAGGTTTAGTGGGTCCATTGCCGAGCTATGGACTTTACTTAGCTTAAGTGACCTTTAGGTGGCTAATCACACCTTAAAAAAGATTAGTGGCGACTCCATTTCCAACGTCGTTTCGATAGGTGATTGAGCCAAAAACAACCCTATTTTTATGCCTATTTTACTATGTTTTTGGATCTATTTATGCTTAATTATATGCTATTTTGATGATAATTGTGTTTTAAGTTCTTAAGTGATGTGAAATTGAGAAATTGTTATTTTTCACCTCTTTTGGAGCTATTTTGATGACTTTTTACACAGATTTTAGTAAATCAATTTTGAGCATAGATTTGGAGATTCGAAGTTCGTGTTTGAAGACCATTTGAAGATAAATTGGAGACTTGAAGACCATTGAAGATTTATTTCAAGAGGAAGAATTGAAGAATTTGAGCTTTAATTGAAGACAAGCCATGGATAAATTCTCAAGCTTTGGTATTTATGGATAATTTATGTGGGAAAATACTCAACCCATATAAAATATTAATTGGAATTAAAATCCCAATTAATGACTCCTAAATCCAAGGAAATACCAAAATCCCGTAGATTCCTGATTCTAGTCCTAACAGGATTAGGATTCAGGAGCAGTTTTGGTAGAAAATTCATAACTTTCTGCTCAGACCTCCGTTTGAAACCCATGAGTACTCGTTGGAAAGCTAACTCCGAGATCTACAACTTTCCTTTGAAGTCGAAGACCCAGTTCTGCCGTTTTCAAGCCCAAACATGTCTTTGAAGTTACTGTACGAATTCAGCAAAAATTCAGGATCCTATTTTGACTTGGATTCTACTTTAGAAAGACTTTTAATTCAACTTGGAGTCCAGGTTAGACCCTTAAACCGTCCTATACTCCTTTCCAAGTTAGGATTGGAATTTCTAGGGTTATTTCCACTATAAATAGGCACCTTAGGTCTAGGTTTTCAACACAATACACACACAAGTTGATCTAGAAATTATTCTGTAGAATTGTTGAAGTTTTGGAGGACAAAAGCCTCTGTGCCGCCGCCCCCTTCTCTTCTCATCCATAAGATAAGTTTTTTCTTCTTATTCTTTGGATGCTCATTCAATTCATGAGTGAGTAATCCTTTTCTTAACTCCAATGTAGAATTTAATTGATCTCTTGACATATATATTGGTGAGATTTTGTGCTTATATATGATAATTGTTAGAGTATTCTTTTGATCTATGTTTTAATTCTATGTTGCTTGTTTTGATTGATTGAGCCGACACTTTCATGATAAATTAAGTTAGCATTAGCTATATCAAGTCGCGGATTGACGTTCAGGCTTGGTTGTTTGTAGCAATTGGGGGATGACGGAAGTCCCTTCCAAGGGAGATAAGGAACTTTGAGTGAGAAATTGCTCTTTGTGTTTGTATAAATTACTAGTTCTTAATGCTTTGATTCCTAGCAAATCTTTAAGGCTTTGCGGCTAATTGATTAGTTAGGAGGAAAAATGGGTAATTTAAGCCCTTGCGAGTAATCTTACCAAATTAAGGTGATTTAGGATTTAATTCCGACAAGCTATTCTATGATTTCATAATTATTAGATATCAATGATCCATGTTATAATTGTCAAGAGGGATATTAATTCTATGTTGGAGGTTTTTATCAATTGTTTTCTTAATTATTCACTGCTTTCTTGTTAATTGTTTTCTTTAATTTTCTTGATTGATTTTAATTACTAGTTTGATTAGGTTTAATTTCTCTATAAAAATTCTATTTAATTTGTTTAATTGTTTTAAGAAAAAGATTAATAACCTATTTCCCTGTGGGTTCGACCTCTACTTGCCCTATCTGCTTTAGTTAGGAATTTGTTGGGAATTTTATTTTTATGATTTGTTGACGACCGATCATAAATTTTGGCGCCGTTGCCGGGGAAATTGCGTTTTATTTTTCTTTTTCTTTATTTTTCTATTTTAATTTGCACTTGATCTTCTTTTATTTTGTAGGAAAAATTCAATGGAGCGACCACGTTCGTTAAGAGAGCTGAATTTCAACTGTGAATTGCCGCCCCTATGCATTGACTATCCAGCCATGGATTTGTCGCACAAGCTGAATCCTGGACTAATCCGTATGTTGCCGATTTTTCAAGGAGAACCTCATGAGAATCCTCACGAACACCTGCAAGTTTTCTCTATCAAGTGTGCTGAAATTACTGGGATGCCTGAAGAACAAGCGAAACTTCGAACCTTTCCTTTAACATTGGAAGGAAAAGCAAGAAGTTGGTTCTTGACTCTGCCATCAAAATCCATAACTTCTTGGAAGGAGATGGAGACCGTGTTCCTGAACAAATATTTTCCAGAGGCCAAGCGAGCTGACGTACGGAGAAGAATCAGAACCTGCCAACAACAACCTGAAGAAAAGTGGCACCAATACTGGGAGAGATACAACGAAATCTGTGCATGTTGCCCTTACCACAACCTAAGCGAAGCAATGCTGATTCGGAACTTTTATGATGGACTTCTCTATGAAGAATTGAAGGCAATAACGAAGAGATAGCAATCAATGAAGCGCTACCTTTTGAAAACTTGTTCGCCGTTTCTCAACTTCCATGGTATGCAGATATTGTTAATTTCTTGGTCACTAGACGTCTACCTCCAGATCTAAGCAAAGGGAAGAAATTGAAGATCATCAGTGATGCCAAGTATTACCTTTGGGATGATCCATACTTATGGAGACAAGGTTCTGATCAAGTTATGAGAAGATGCATACCTGACAATGAAATACAATCAGTTCTGAAGTTCTGCCACAATGATGAGAGCGGAGGCCACTTTGGACACAAGAAGACAGCAAGGAAAATCTTAGATTATGGATTTTATTGGCCAAGGATCTTTCAAGATTCTTATGAATACTGCAAGAATTGTCCACGCTGTCAGAAAGTGGGAAATATTTCGAGAAGAAGTCAAATGATTCAAAGTCCTATATTCGTCGTTGAAATCTTCGATGTATGGGGAATTGATTTCATGGGACCTTTCCCTCCATCAGAAAAGAAGCATTACATTCTTCTAGCCATGGACTATGTCTCCAAATGGATTGAAGCAGCTGCTACTGAAAAGGACGATGCCAGAACAGTGGTCAAGTTTATAAAGAATAACATTCTACATAGATTTGGAATACCAAGAGCCCTCATAAGTGATCGTGGAACTCACTTCTGCAACAAAATTGTACAAGCCTTAGTTGAAAAATATGGAGTAAGCCATAGGGTATCTACTTCATATTATCCTCAAACCAATGGTCAAGCCGAGATTTCTAACCGTCAAGTGAAGCTGATTCTGGAGAAAACAGTCAATGTTCAGAGAAAATATTGGAGTATGCGACTAGGAGATGCTCTATGGGCATATCGAACAGCCTATAAGACACCCCTTGGTATGTCCCCATACAACTTCCTGTGGAACAAAGCTGGCAATTCACAACTGGATGCTGCATAGACAAGAACTCGAAGAGATTAGGAATGAAGCCTATGAAAATTCAAGGATTTACAAGGAGAAAACAAAAGCTTTTCATGATCAGAAGATATTGAGAAGATCATTCCATGAAGGACAAAAGGTTTTACTATTCAAAGGACAAATGAGAAAATTCCCTGGGAAATTAAGATCAAGATGGGCTGGTCCTTTTGAAGTAAGAAGAGTATATCTCAATGGATCGGTAGAAATCTATAATCCAACCTCCCAGATGCAATTTAAAGTCAATGGACAAAGATTAAAACCATTCTTTGAGACTTTTCCCATAGGATGGATTGAGGAAATTATTTTGCAAGAACCAATTTATCTTCCAAAATAAGGAAATTGAAGAAAAGAGGAAGTCAAGCTAATGACTTTAAACAAGCGCTTGTTGGGAGGCAACCCAATGGTTTTTCTCTAACTCAATTTTTATTTTGCAGATTTTAAAATTTTTCCATTTAATTGGAAGAGAAAAAAATTTTTTTCAAGAGATGGAAGAAGCCAAGCACCGAGCCACGAACCATGCATGAATAATGTATGGCCGGCCCTGGCTCGGTGGCATCAAGACAAGGCCTGGGCATGTCCAAGCCACAACCGGCCATGACCCGGCCATGCCGAGGCCAAGCACCAGCCACACCAGGCCCTAGCCCGGACATATCCGAGCTAAAGGCCCGGGCATGTCCAAGCCATAGTCGGCCATGCCCAGCCATACCGCAAAGAATGGCCAAGACAAGCCAGGCCATGACCCGGACAGATTCGAGCCATGCCGCGCATCAGCAAGACATGCCGCATGCCAGCATGCGACATTGGCAGGCTATCCGCGCCAAGCAGCAAGCCGCTGCTGCTGCCTAGCCCGCACGCGCAGTAGCAGGTCGCTGCTGCTGCCTCAGTCCGCGCACAAGGCAGCGCTGTTGCCTTGGTGCTGCGGCATTTTGCTACTCTCATGCACTCCTCTTCCAATTAGGATTTTGACTCCTAATTAATTTGGATGATTACCACCTTTTCCAATTAGGTAATGGACTCCTAATCCAGGTATGATTCTTACTTTTTACTCTAAATAAAATCTCTTAGGAATAGGATTTGATCACTATATAAAGGCACCTCTACCTCCTCTTTTATTCACCAAAACAAGAAGCAATATTTGAGAGAAAATTTTCGGTTGAAGCAAGGGAGAAGTCGACTATACCAAGTCGACAAGAGGGAATTTTTTGAAGCCATTATCAACTTAAGCAAGTCGACTTCATCTAAGAGAGAAATCGACTAGAGCAATTTTTTTTTGGAGAAAAATTGCAAGCAAACCGACGGTACTCTTCATCGACAAGAAGAAAATTTTTGGAGAAAAATTGCAAGCAAGTCAACACCCCTCAACGTCGACAAGGAAGTTTTGATTTTTCCTAGCCCTTGTGCAGATGTCGATGATGCTCACCACCATGGATTTTGAAGTTCAATTCAAGAATTTTCGGAACCAATTTTATCAAATTGGAGGCGCGTATTTTGGAGAGAAATTTCAAGGAAGCTTTCTGCGCCAAGAATGCCATGAACTTTTGGACATGATTGCCTCTCTGCCTGAAGAAGATATTGCTACCAAGCCCGGATTCAAAGCTAGAAAAATTTATCAATTTCTTTTGGAAAAAGCTAACAAGTCTCAAGAAGCTGTTATGGGATCAAAGGCTAGAGCTGAGCATGAGTTCAGAAATCGGTTTCATCCTTATGAGAATCGATTTCACCATCCCCAAGGACCAAGGAATTTTCATGGAAGGATAAAACCACAAGTTGCACCTTGGAATAGGCCCCTTTCCATGCCCCGGATGGGAGGATACAAAACTAAGCCCTATAGGCCACCATATAGACCTCCTATGCGATGTGCACCCTTTCCTCAAAGAACTCATGGTCCAAATTATGCCTCTTCATCAAATAGGCCGATTGAAACTGTCTTTACTATGGAAGAGTTCAAGGCTCCATCGCCATTAAAGGAAATCAAGGATCCGGTAGATGGTCAAGGTGAAGACAAAATTGTGATTATTGCTTCTGATTATGAGTCAAGTGATGCTTCTTGTGATAAAGAGGAAGAAGAGGTTAACCAAGAAAAAGAGGCTGAGGAAGAGCTTCATCCATTCCTTGTTCGATGCAACGAGATTAGTGATCAGATTACTAGCTTAAGAGATGATTTTAATAACATAATTGGAAATTTGGATGACCTCTTCAATTTATTGGAGAAGGCTCTGAATAAACCAATTTAGGTCTAGATTTAAATTTCTTGTTTTTAGATTTAAGATTTATTTTTATGCATCTTAGGATTAGTTATCTAGTTTATGCTTTAATTTTCCTTTATCTTATGTTTTTATTTTTCAAGTTTCATTAATAAACTATCTATCTAGTTTTATTTTTCTATCACCTTAATTTTCTATTGCCTTTATGTTTGAGTAATTATCTTCATCAAGCCATCAGGTATGTTTTCTTGAACCTTAACTCTTTATTTTTGGTAAGATATTTTAGCATGAATTGTTTGCTTTTACATTGAGGACAATGTGAATTTTAAGTGTGGGGGGGTGATTACTTGATAGGTTTAGGTTTATTGCTTGAATAATTGAGTCATATGCTATTTATTTGCATGAGAATTTAGGATAGAAAATTGTTTGTTGTTGGATTGTTTTTGGATTGATTATTCCCTAATTTTTTCAAATTGATTTTCGAAAAAAAAAATTTCAAAAAGTTTTGAGAATTTTGAATTTTTCATGCATAAATTGATTAATTGATTTGATTATGATTGATGAATGCTTAGAATTTTAATAATGTTTGATTTATTGATTGAGTTATAGCATGTTATTTGATTTCTTAGAATTAGGAATAATTGAAGTTTGTGATATGATCTTATTTATTAATTGCTTCTATGATTATCTATTTCTAGAACTTGTGTTCAATCTTGATTGAAGTTATGAATGAGAAAGTATGTTATTGGTATATGTCAAGAATAAGTGTGGGGGACTACTTATAAAAAGGGTAATTAAAAAAAAAATTGTTTTCAAAAAGAAGTGCTCTCATGACAAGAGGAGAAAAGGTATTTCTGCATACTAAAAAAAAAAAATCCATTCTGTCACTCTTTTCTTAAACAAAAGGAGTTAGTAACCCTTGGAAAGAGGATAAGAGGCATGGAATTGCAGAAATATTGTCCCTCTGAAAAAATAAAAGAAGGAGTCCTTCTAGAGTGCTAGTAGCCTCAAAAGGGAGTTAGTAACCCCTAAATCATGAACACTTCGAGGTTAGTAACCTCAATTTTCTAAAAACAATTACCCTTGAAATTCTATTATAACCCATAATGACCCTTGATGCATATCTGTGGCACTACAATCTTTTGAGTAATGGAGAAAGAGAGGAAAACATAAGCCTATAGAAAAAAAGTAGTTATAGAAAGTGAAAAATAGTAAGTGATTAAAACTACTTTGATTATGGCTACTTAAGAATGATGATACTTGTTATGTCTTGATTATTGAATTTAGTATTATTATTATTCTTTGTTATTTTGATTTCATGATTGAATTGATTCTTTGATGAGTGTGTGAGTTCAAATTGATTCTTAGAAAAATTGATTTTTAATTAATTAACACATTGATTTGCTAAGGGACTAGCAAAGTTCAAGTGTGGGGGAATATGATTGAGCCAAAAACAACCCTATTTTTATGCCTATTTTACTATGTTTTTGGATCTATTTATGCTTAATTATATGCTATTTTGATGATAATTGTGTTTTAAGTTCTTAAGTGATGTGAAATTGAGAAATTGTTATTTTTCACCTCTTTTGGAGCTATTTTGATGACTTTTTACACAGATTTTAGCAAAGCAATTTTGAGCATAGATTTGGAGATTCGAAGTTCGTGTTTGAAGACCATTTGAAGATAATTTGGAGACTTGAAGACCATTGAAGATTTATTTCAAGAGGAAGAATTGAAGAATTGGAGCTTTAATTGAAGACAAGCCATGGATAAATTCTCAAGCTTTGGTATTTATGGATAATTTATGTGGGAAAATACTCAGCCCATATAAAATATTAATTGGAATTAAAATCCCAATTAATGACTCCTAAATCCAAGGAAATACCAAAATCCCGTAGATTCCCGTTTCTAGTCCTAACAGGATTAGGATTCAGGAGCAGTTTTGGTAGAAAATTCATAACTTTCTACTCAGACCTCCGTTTGAAGCCCATTAGTACTCGTTGGAAAGCTAACTCCGAGATCTACAACTTTCCTTTGAAGTCCAAGACCCA
>AWUE01013885.1:0-16353 GCA_001974825.2 Corchorus olitorius | reverse complement strand
AAATAGGATCTCCAACAAAGGAATAGTAGAAATCCCTCACCAATAATCGATTTCCATGCTTTAGCTAAGAACCAAAAATAAAACAAGCCAAACTTCACCAATCAAGAGATAATAAGGTTAAGAGAAAACTTGTCTTTCTTTAAAGGGTTAGGGTTCTTTGGGATAATGTGGCTAAGAACAAAGAAATATATCAAATATCGGCTATAACCAAGAAAAAGGCACAATGGGGTTCACTACTATGGTCTTTCAAAAGGGTTGGCAACAATTAGGCACAAACTCAATCCTAAAATGCATATTTTCTAGCTCCATAAAAGTGTATACGATAAAAGATAATGAGCTAAATATATAAATCGCCTCGAAAGGATAGTCAAGCAAGTTCTAGAAGTAATACTTTATGAAAAACTCCCATATAAATTTCAATCAAAGAATAATCTTGCATATGAAAATTTGAAATATATTACAAGTGCCTTAATACTAAACTAAACCATGCCAAACTAGCTTTCATAGATAAATCAAAGAGACAAGACAATGTGTACTCAAAACAATTTTAGAATTTTTGAAAACAATTTCAAAAATCATTGAATTGTTTCAAAAAATCTTTTTGGTTAGATCAATATCAACACATGAAGCACAAATGTGGGGAAAAATTATCAATAACATGATATAGGTAATACTTAATCTATCAAGAAAGTGTGCACCCATTCCAATAAATCAAGCAAACATAGCAATGAGCATAGATAATCATAGCATGTCTCATATAAGGTCCTAAACATGAAATATGCAAAACTTAATTAAAAAGCTAATTAACATAAAGTTCAAAACAAAAAACAAAAATAAATCATTGGGTTGCCTCCCAACAAGCGCCTTTCTTTAATGCCTTTGGCTAGACATTTCCATTCTCTATTTGTCAAGGAGGATCTTTCCACCTCAAAGCAAAAATCAAATATGAACAAAATCGAAAGATATGAACATATAAGAATAAAAGAAATGTATAGAGATATGGAAGGAAGTCACCTATTTTGCTTAAAGGAACTCCATGAATGGCTAGTAAAGCCAATGCCCTTGTTGTTGCCGTGGTGGGTTTGAGCAAGAGCCTCTTCGAATAAAAGAAATTTGCTTTAGACTCCTCTTGCATTATCAGCATCTTAGCAACATTATTAAAATTGCAGGCATCATCATTCTTAAAAAATGGCTCCATTGTCACCCATTCATCACATGAATCATCACCATTGAAGCATCCAATTTTCAAAAACTTCTCAATCCCTAGGAAATCTTGATTCTCACATCTCAAAATATCAATTGGAGAAGAGTTATCAACCATATTGACTTCGGATGCGGAATTTCCATTTAAATTTGGCTTGGGAAGGAGTTGAGGTTGTTTAAGTGAAGAAGTTATCTCATCAAGTTCATCTGGAAAGTTGTTGTTTCGAACTCTACGAAGGTTGAAACAGAGTTCGTTTTCTCTTCTTTTTCAGCTTCTTCCTCACCTTGGTTCACTTCCCATGCTTCATTTTCTTCTTCCTCAAGGGTATTGAGGTAAGCTTCAACCCTTCCTAAGGAATCAACAAGTTGTCCCACTTGATTTCCCAGATCTTCTATTTCTTGTTCATGTATCGATAATTTTTGTTTAATTAACGATTGTCCTTTAGCAAGTAACAACTGTCCATCAACAAGTTTTTCCATTAAAGCCACTAAAGTTGAGTTTGGAGCTTGAACTTGTTGTGAGAATTGAATTTGTTGGTCCTCAAATTGGTGATAACTTGCATATGATTCATAACACGAACTAAGAAAATGTTGACCTCCATGCTGCTCATATGGTGGATAATCTTCATAACCTGAATAGTAAGAACAATGGTTGTAATAAGGGTCATAGTAAGAAAATCCATTATAAGCGCTAAATTGTTCCATAATAATGAAAATATAAATTAAGTTCAAGGAACGAGGAAACCAAATTTAGCCAATAATTCTTCAACACTTAAATGGAGGGGTGACTTGTAAAGCAGCGCCTAATGCGTAAACCTGCAAAATTAACAAAAACACAAAAACAAAAAAAAAAACAAAAACAAAAACAAAATACAAAACAAAACAAAACAAAACTAAAGGAAAGTAACAAAACAAATGAGTTCCCCGGCAACGGCGCCAAAAATTTGATGGGTGTCGTATTCCACCAAAGATAAAAATCATACAAAACCTATAGACATAAGTACGAGTCGATCACACAGAGAACTATTGTTTAAATTATCTTTCCTAAGGTTATGAATTAAACTAAAATGGGGGTTTTATGGAGAAATTAATTAAACTAAATAAATAACAAAATAAAATACTAGTGAGATTAAAGAAACAATTAAATAGATATTCCAATTTCAAGACAATCGCACTCTTGGGATAAAAGGATTTGATCCTTGGCATTAATTGATATCTAACTTGATAAATAGATGGCGTAGATTAACGTCATCGACCATTAATCCTTATCTTTCCTTAGTCTTCATTAGTCATGACTCAAGTCCTAGACTAAATCCTAACAAATATACTAACCTAGTTCCAAGCGTCTACTAGATTCAAGTAATTTATTGCTTTAAGAACTAGAAAGATCTTAGCCAACAATAGACAATACTCACTAATATAGGCAACATTCAATCTATATTCAAGATTCTCTTAGAGGGCTACTCTAAGTTATTACTTGTGTTTTGATTACCTACGATTACATATAGGAATCTCATCTAACAATAAAAATCATACCCAATTACAATAGATGACCATTCTACATAATCAAGCATGAAATCATTCAAATAATTTAGAGAAAATTGAAATACTTACAAGATAGATGAATAAGTGCAGAGCCTCACAAATCAAATACCCAAGAGATTGAAAGTCTCAAAATTAAATTAACTAGAGAAAAATTACAAAGGAAACAATAATAGAGAAAACCCCCATTCTTGAGTTTGGAAAGAAAATAACGTTGAAAATCTAAATCTAAAACTTCCCAATTCACGTTCTAGCCAAACCAAAATTTTCAATTGAAAAGTTGAATTTCATCAAAAGTATGCGGCTAGATATATATATGAAATCCTATTTTATTGTTTTGGCAAATTTACAATTTTGCCATCTAAAGAAACAAATAAAATGGCATGGGTCATCTTCTTTTCTTCCAAAGCCCAAATCACATTAATTCTGGCCCAAAAGGTTCAGCCCAAATGAATATAATTTGCAACCTTGTTTCCAATCCTGTTTCGACCCTGAGAAGATCGAGTTCGACCCGCTCCAGGTTGAAACAGGAAAATTTCAGCTTTTTCCAAATAACTCCAATTTAGCTCCTTTTGCCTTGAAGCACTCCAATATGTACTTAAAACACAAATATGAATAAATTAAGCATCAAATACATAGAAATAAGCACATAATCAAATCAAATTGACATATAAAATATCAGAAAATATGTGCCTAACAGATAGATTTGTGTAGATGAAGTATTTGCTAAAGTATAAATAAATAATGGTTAAATTTGATGCTGAAAGCTTCAAATGCTATTTCTTTGTTTAATCTTCTGAACTTTGACGCCGGTCAGCCATTTGTTTCTACAACAGATATGGATTCACTTTCAGGAAGATGTCACAACTTTTTTTTTTTTTGGTTGGATACCGGATGTCATAACTTATGAAAATGTAGTCTTTCCTGGGTTGAGGGACTTGATTTCCATAATTGCAGATACCAATACAATTGTCAGTATTCAAGTTCCTTATTCCTACTTGAATTTGGATATAACAGAAGACAGCAAAATGAGATTGGAAGTCCCACTTGCAAGCAAATAGATGTCTGGAAACTCTCACTTTCGGATTGAAAATCCATCAAGCTATAATACTTCAACTTGGATTGAAAATCCAGTTACATCACTTTGTTTGGACTGAGTTCTCTCATCAAGACTCTCATTCTCCCTTAAAGATGCATGTTCATGGTCCTCTTCTGGAGTTCATAATGAAGAACAACACATGGAAATTTGGGATGCTTTTGAGTTCAACTTTTGTCTGGTTAATTTTAAATTTTAATGGAAGAGAGAAGTTGATACCACCTTTTTTTGGAGATTCCTTGTGCTTCATTCCACTTCTTCCCTTTAGCTACTCTCCTCTTCTTCTTCTACTTAGGCCTAGAAAAAGAAATGGAGTCACATCTTTTTAGTTAAGGAAGCTTAGCCAAATTAGTGACTCAAATTTCATATAGTATAACAAAACCAAATTATTACTGTAGAAGTACAGTACAGAGCTATTTAGAGCACCGGTTACATAAATCATAGAAGCTAGTACATTAAAAGCAATGTGTAGAGAGTTTAAAACAGGTTCAATCTGATACTCCATTTCGCATAATATATCTTTCTGTCCATTTGTTTTTGTGTGTCTGCCCTAAAGCTTTGAAAAGAAGGCTGAATTTAAGATACAAAAAGAGAAGACTAATACATGTAGTTACCTCAAATAATGATGCCTTGAATTGAACCCCATAATCTTGACAAGCTTAAGCGAAGAGTCCCTGGTGGAAGGCATGTCTCAACTTGACCATGCTCATTCTACAATCAAACCAAGACCTATTAATGTAGAAAACTAAGAGCCGACTGAAACGAAATCAAATACGGAGAGGTTAAATTGATAATATTCAAGGGCAATGTTCATTTCGAAGTAGTTCCAATCAGAACTTGCATCTTTAAACAATGAGATGAAGATGATCAATCTAACATACGATTTCTTTTGCAGCCAGATTGCTCAAATTGTCGCAACCATATGCCACAGAAAAAAAGAGAAAAGGAAGCCAATCTAAATATCAAAGATTGGATAGCATGAGAGAAAGATTAGAAGAATACTAAAAAGAGATTGGTTGAGAAAGAGAAAAAATAAGGTAAAAAGAGCAGAGAGCAATCTGGTACAAATTAAAGAGGAAAAAAAAACAGAGTAAAATGTGCAAAGCAAAGTCATAGAAAAGTGCATGACTCCATATATCCATAATAATATCTCTTATCATATTGGATCTAATTTTTTTTACTCCTATGGTATTTGGTGAACTTTAAAAGCAAACTTACTTTGGTGATGGACTGAGATCTCTTGCTATAATGCACTTTCACCCAAACCCCCCAAATTCATAGGAAGAATGTCCTGCTTTGAGCAAATTAGCAAGCTATTCTATACCTGTGAAATGAAATAAGAGAAACCAAACAGGGGAATGCAGGAGGAATTATGCCATTATCACCAAAATATAATTTGTTGTAACTTCGTTATCTCAGGAATTAACTAAACAAATAATTAAAGCGGAAAACAACAAATCAAATTTTCTTGTGGACTTATGCCACAAATCTCCACTATCAAATCAATTAATTACAATCACTAATCATAACAATCTCTCTAGCAAACTCTCAATCTAATCAACCCAACATGGGTGATTCTCTCACAACAACCTAAAGCTATCTTAACTTTCTCTCACAACAATACAACTCTTTCTATCTCACAAACAAAAAACTAAACAGAAACTGCTTATTTATACTAACACAAACTTGGCCTCCAAGAATACCTTTCCTATTAGGATTCTTATCCACCAATAAAAAAACTCTAGAAAAATCCTAATGCAAATCTAATTAGGAATTGGGTCAAAATCCTAACAATCTCCACCTTACTCAAATTCCTTCATCAAAGCTTAATTGCTCCACCCTTTGACCAAATCCACAAAAGTGACTTTCTTCTTTGTTGGCAAATCCACATCCTTCGGGCAGCAAAGACCGGCCGGGGAACTGGCTCACTAGCAAGCAGCATTGATGGAACCTATTCTCTATTCCGGAGAGAAAAGAGATATTCGGCTTTCAAGCTTAGAAAAAGAGAGAACCGGCCTTCAAGCCTATGATTGTGCTTCCAATCAACTCATACAAATTCTTTGAATTCTTTACTCCTTTCATCACAATCATCGAACCTTTGGTGATCTTCAAGCCTCCACCTCGGCAAGAATATCCATAACCCAAGCTATCCAACTTTCCAAGCGAAATCAAATTCCTTGTAAAGTTTGGAACATACCTCACATTCCCAAGCATTTTGACACTACCATCATGCAAACGAAGTTTCACACTCCCAATGCCTTCAATTTTTTTCTTCACCATTATTAGCCATGTAAACAGGCTTATCACACTTCTCAAGCTTCGAAAACCATTCTTTCTTTGTGCAAATATGTTCAGAACAAGCAGAATCAAACACCCACATATCTCTAGTGTCTTTCTTTTCTTCTTGCACCATCAAAACAACATCTTCATCAGAATACTCCTCACAGCTATCTGTAACAACAATATTAACACCACCCTTATTCTTCTCTTTAGATTTCATAAAATCCCCCAAATCTTCCATTAACTTCTTGCAGTAGGCTTTTATGTGCCCCATCTCATGACAATAATAGCACTCCTTGCTACTCATATCTACCCTTAGCCTCGAATTCTTGATCTTCCTCTTGCATTGAATCTACCATTTGATCTTGCATCATTCTTATAATCTCTTCCATTAGATCTTCCACGATCCACCATCAGAGCACCATTCTCTTCATCTTTCTTTTCAGTTTCTTTTAATCTATCATACTCAAAAATTGTAGAAGTCACATCTTGCAAGCTCAGGGTTTTCCTACCAACCATCAAAGCTCTAGTCACAGGATCATACCTGTCTGTAAGAGAATTAATCAACAAAACTGCTTTATCAACCTCTTTCATGACTTCATCCACACTTGCCAGCTGAGTAACCAATCTATTGAACTTGTTTAGGTGTACCCTTAAACTTGTTCCTGCTTTCATCTTCAACCCAAATAATTCTCTCTTCAAACATAACATGTTAGTAATCGATTTTGACATATAAATCGACTCCAACTTATCCATCAACTCCTTTGGAATTTTCACATCTAACACATCATACTTAATTTCAGTAGTAAGATTCAAACGAATTGTACTTACTGCTTTTCGTTGAATATCTCTCCACCTGTTCTCATTCATTACTGCAGGCTTTTCAGTTTCAAACGCATCTCCCAATCCTTGTTGTACTAACACATCTGTTATCGTACTCTTCCACATCTGAAAACTGTTTGTTCCATTGAACTGCTCAATCTCAAACTTCAAAGCTGATCCGCTACTTTCTGTCATCTCTAATCAACCAGGCTCTTGATACCACTTGTTGTAACTTCGGTTATCCCAGGAATTAACCAAACAAATAATTAAAGCGGAAAACAACAAAGCAAATTTTCTTGTGGACCTATGCCACAAATCTCCACTATCAAATTAATCAATTACAATCACTAATCATAACAATCTCTCTAGCAAACTCTCAATCTAATCAACCCAACATGGGTGATTCTCTCACAACAACCTAAAGCTATCTTAGCTTTCTCTCACAACAATACAACTCTTTCTATCTCACACACAAAAAACTAAACAGAAACTGCTTATTTATACTAACACAAACTTGGCTTCCAAGAATCCCTTTCCTATTAGGATTCTTATCCACCAATCAAAAAACTCTAGAAAAATCCTAATTCAAATCTAATTAGGAATTGGGTCAAAATCCTAACATAATTTATTAGAAGAAATTCAACACTCTTAAGCTATGTTTGGTGGTGGAGAACATTCTTCATTTTCCATCTCCATAAATATCAAAGAAACTAGGTAGTGACACAACATGTGTTAATAAAAACAAGCATATTTTTAGAGAATGAAGATGACAATGGAGTGAAAATGGAGAACATATTTATTCTATTTTGAGATTTTTACTCCATTGTCATCTCTATTCTCTAACAATATGCTTGTTTTCATTGACACATGTTGTATCACTACCTAATTTCTTTGATATTTTTGGAGATGGAAAAGGGAGAATGTTCTCCACCACCAAACATAGCCTTAGTCTCTGACTGTCGAACAAATTTTCTGTCTTCTCTTCCTCTATTGAGTGAAAATTACAGTGGACTATTAAAAGGTTTTATTTTTCTTTAGAAAAAAAAAAAGAAAAAGAGAAAAGGAGAGGAAAGCATATTTTGTTATTAATCCAAAGAAAGAAAAAGAAAAAGAATAAAGAGGAAAAACATTTTGTCATAGAGTTGGTATTGCAAATTTGTCCATTATAGCCATAAGCATTTTACATGTTGTGTAATGACAAATGAATGAAACCCACTGACCTCATGCATTGGCAATGACTTACATGTTGAGAAGTTGTATCTCACCCGGAAATTGCATGAAATTCTTTCACTCTTTAATGTGGTTGATGGTGAAAGCCAAAACTTCTTTAGGAATCAAGTTGAGATATTGCGGTAGCATGGTCTTCACCATGCATGGCCATTATTCTCAACATTGACATATGCTTGAATCATTAATGTTCCAATTCCAAGGGAAAGCCAATTTGGACGAACCCGAAATTTTGGTAAAATGATGTCAAGACTCCTTGAGCTGTGTTCCTTAGAAGGCATGGTAGGAGCAGGGTCATCATGTTCATTCTCAAAGTTAGCATTTTCTTCACCATGGCCATTATTCTCAAGATTGGCATCTTCTTGAATCATTGATCTTCCAATTCCAAGGGAAAGCCAATTGGCATCTTCTTCATCAGGCAGGGTAGGAGCAAGAAGATCACGTTCATTCCCAACATTAGCATCTTCTTGAATCATTGATTCTCCAATTCCAACGGAAAGCCAATTTGGACAAACTGGAGAGTTCGGTTGAATAATGTTAGGGCCGCATGATGATCTGTTATCTTCATCAAAGAAATTGATCTCATCACAGCTACCATGAGATATGAAACTTACGCTGCAGCTAACAGGGGTGACAGTAAAACTCTCTGCATCGATGGAGAATACATGGATACCAAATTTTTTCAATGGCATTTTCTGCCAAGGGTAGACGGAAAATGAAAATGATGCTTCTCTATAATCCTTGTCTCTGTGAACCATATCTTCTCTAAACAGAACATGCACGTGTTCAGCACGGGAATCAAAACTTTTAGGGTTCGGATACCAATCTCTCGTGAAATATTGACAACTACCGTCTGTGCCTTTCAGTTGGTAATTACATTCAATGATCTTAACGTTCCCCGAACGGAGCACAAGGCATAGAGCAAAACACAAGAATCTTGTCCTATCAGTATCAGCGACAGAACCTGACTTCAGAGTTACCCAGAAATTCCCGCGGTTCGTTTTTCTTTTGCGGGCTCTGCAGTTTTTAAACTTATCTGAAATTTTAGATCCAGGAAAACAACAAAGCACTTTACGAGGGTAGCGATTATCAGTTATATCAATGGATTTCTCTGCGAATTGCTTAGCCGTTTGCTTAGCTATGGATTGGATTCTGCTCATTACATATGCAATAATGTTGTCGCGTGCACCTTCATTCAAGTGGTTGCAATCCTCGAATAGGAATTCCTCATGACAGCTATAGTCCTCATCTACCTCACCAGGATCTGCCAAAGTTAACATTTCTATTGATTTGCATTCTCTCACATCCAAATATCTAAGACATTGAAGGCTTCTTGAGGGCACTAATTCTACTCCTTGAAAAGGAGTGTGAGTCACTTTCAAATTTAATTCAGTGATTTTGGTCCCCCTCATCTCTAACCTTTGCAAGTTCTTCAGAGACCCGACAAAGGAGGGCACCTCTTGTATCAGAGTATAATTTAAACGTAAAACTTCAAGTTCCATCAAACCTTTGACTTCTGGAAACTTGGTGATTGGGCAATTTGAAAGATATAGGCCTTTCAGGGATATTAAATGGGTCATGCAAGGAAGTTGAACCAAACGTTTACACCCATTACACCATAGTGATTCAAGTCTTTTGGCTCCTGATAGATTTGGGATCTTGCGTAACTTCTTGCACCCCCAAAGGTCCATCACTCTTAAATTAACAAGATCAATATACTGTGCAAAGAAAACATGTACATAGAATAATTAATTAGATTTGTTCAAATATATATCTCAAAAAATTTAATTTTCTCTATTATTACTATTAAAAGCAAAAATTATTATATAGTATTATGTTATTGTACAGAATAAATAACTTTTTGGATGAATAATAATAAATAAAAGCTTACCTGATCTTCATTCCAAAGCTGTTCTATATTCGAATCCTTCAAGTTTAATAAATTAAGGTTGTTTGGACTAAAATTTGATGGCAGAGATTTCAACGGGCAGTACTCCCATTCAAGAAATGTTAGCGTATCAGGAAGATGAGAAAGCTCTTGGTTTGGAAATGGAAATGGAAGCATCAACTTATTATTACTGATCAATTTGATGAATACAAGATTGATCATCTTTTCAAAAATGGAAGGACATAGCAGTAGCTCTCTAGAATCTATATTTAAGGATATTCTTGTAATTGATTTGGTCCCCTAATAAACAAAATGAAATGATGAAGTGTTAATACATGATATAACTAAAGAAATTTATGGACATGCTTGATGATGCATAAAAGCAAATAGTTAAATACACACTCAAACATGAAATAACGAGTGTGATCTTTTATAAAACTAACAACATTAATTAAATTAGGATAGTCATGATAATTAGGATCATCCTAATCCTTTAAATTCTATGAGGATGATTAGGCATTTATTTTACTTAGTTTTCTATGCTTAATTTGTATAATTTTAATGTCTATCTTGTTTCATTTCTATCTAATTGCTTTGTTTTTGTCTTACAGATACTTTTGAAGATGTTAATGTTGAAATAGGACAATTTAAGGTGATTTCGTGAAGAATTTGGAGAAACTTTTCGGAACTTAGGATTTGGAAATGGAGTGGACAACATCCTAGACGCGATGGAATTGCAAAACAAGCAAATAAACAAAGGATGAAGTTTCTGATGCTCCCCGTGAGTGGGGAGGTACCCAGCCGAACCTGTCAAGCTCCTGGAAGCAAATAGATTTCCTGAGGCTATCCGGCACGGGGAGGTCCCTTGCCGCGAACGGGGAGGTTCCTAACAGATTGCGATTTTTGGCAGATTTTCCTATTTTGAATGGGCTTTTCTCCAGATTTGATCTTAAAATAAATCCCACGACTTATGGTCTATGTCAAGTCTAAAGTTAGCTATTTTCCTAATTTTTTTAGGATTTTAAACTTATTTATTAATTATTTATTTATTTCCTAGTTATTTTAGGATTAGGTTTTAGCCCCTATATAAAGGGAGCCTTTGTACACAATTCTATATACTTTTTCTCTTCTATTCTTCTCTATTCTACTTTTCTTGTTCCTGGTTTTCATCAATTATGAGATAAGTTTTTCTCTCCAATTCCATGCTTAGACTTTTAGGTTGATTTGTGAGATTTATGTTAACCTGGTTATTTATCTTGGTATTTTATGATTTCAAATTTATTCTTTATGATATTATTGTTCTAATTGATTTGGGTGATCAACTTATTAATTAGGATTATAAATCTATTGCCAGTTGGAATTCTATACCGTTTACTTAGGTTTCACATGGTAGCAACTAGTGAATGGGAGGGGTTATCGAAAGATAGCTGGAACTCACTAGGAAATTATGAATGCGAATTGAATGCTCGCCCGTTTGGGAAGTGTTATTTGTGTAGGCTATAATTCACTATGCTTAATGCTGTTGAACCTTGAATTCTTTGAGCGTTTTCCATAGGGTTAGGACCTCAATTAGGCTAGTTAATAGCGTTCGCTTTAATTAGTATTGTGGTGAATTCATGGGATTGATTAGCGTTTGTTGTCAATCTACGCCTTCTATCTTGATGAATATGTTAATATCTTTTGTTTCAATGATCAGATCAACCTGAATAGTCGATGCTTGGGATTGGAGTATTTATTTATCTTGTTGCTCAATTTTATTATTTTCTTGCTTATTTATTTTATTGTTACTCTTTTCGCAAAAACCCCAAAAATTGTTAGTTTTAGGATTAATTAGAGTAAAGTAGTTTACACAACTCTCTGTGGGATCGACTTGAACTTACCCTGTCTATAGGTTAGTTTAGTTATTTATTTTTGGTGGCAAACGACACCCATCAAATTTTGGCGCCGTTGCCGGGGAGTTGGTTTGTTTTACTACTTTACTTTATTTTTTTGTGTTTTTGTTTTTGTGTTCTTTTTGTAACTTTGCAGGTTTAGGCATTACGGGCTGCTGTACAAGTCACCCTTGCATTCAAGGCTTGAAGGATTATTGGCAAAATTTGGTTTCCTCGTTCCTTGAACTTAAATTCTATTTTCTTTATTATGGAGCAATTTAGTTCTTATAATGGATTTTCTTATTATGAACCTTATTACAACCATTGTTCTTACAATTCAGGTTATGAAGATTATCCACCATATGAGCAGCATGGAGATAAAGAATTTCATAGTTCCTACTATGAGCCATATGCAAGCTATCACCAATTGGAAGAACAACAAATTCCTGCACACTTGGTAGCTTTCATGGAAAAGCTTGTTGAGGGACAATTGTTACTTGAAAAAGGACAGTTGTTAATTAAACAAAAACTATCGAGGCATGCACAAGAAATACAAGATCTGGGACATCAAGTGGAACAAATTGTTGCTTCCTTAGGAAGGTCCGAAGCTTACCTCAATGCCCTTGAGGAAGAAGAAATGAAGCATGTGAAATGAACCAAGGTGAGAATGAAGCTGACAAAGAAGAGAATTCAAAAAATCTAATTCAACCACTGGAGAGTTCGAACTCGACCTTCGTAGAGGTCGAAACAACAACTTGCCAAGATGAACTTGACGAGATAACTTCTTTAGCAGATCAGCCTCAACTCCTTTCCAAGCCAAATTTAAGTGAAAATTCTGCATCCGAAGCCAATATGGTTGATAAATCTCCTCCAATTGAGATTTTGAGATGTGAGAATCATGATTTCCTAGGGATTGAGAAGTTTTTGGAGTTTGGGTGCTTCAATGGTGATTCTTATGATGAATGGGTGACAATGGAGCCATTCTTTAAGAATGATGATGCCTGCAAGTTTCGCAAAGTTGTCAAGATGCTGAGAATGCAAGAGAAGTCTAAAGTCAATTTCTTTCACTCGAAGAAGCTCTTGCACAAATCCACCACAGCAACAATATGGGCATTGACTTTACTAGCCATTCATGGAGTTCCTTTAAGCAAAATTGGTGACTTCTTTCATATCGCTTTAATTTTATTTTATTCTTATATTTGCTTTTTGCTTTGAGGTGGAAAGATCCTCCTTGAAGAATAGAGAATGGAAAGGTCTAGCCAAAGACATGAAAGAAAGGCGCTTATGGGAGGCAACCCAATTTTTAGCTACTTTTAATTTCTCTTTATTTTATTTGTTTTATTTTATTTCATGGTGGATAGGTTGAAAGAGTGGAAAAACCAGCCAAAGCGAGCACTGAGGCTTGCCGCACGTGGCAAGGCCCCCTTGTCGAGCGCGGGGTGGTCCTCGGCGGAAAGAGTCTCTGAGGCTACCCGCGAGCGGGGAGGTCCTCTTGACATGAGCGGGGAGCCCCAGACCCTCCGATCTCATACAAAATTTCCGAGCAAACCTCGTTCATCGTGATTTATAGAACCCAAACCAAGACATGCTTGTCAAAGATGCAATGGATTGAGGAGGATTGCACATTGTTTGGATGAGCTCGCCAAATCAATAAGCCTTTCTATTACTCTTTCTTGTTTCATTAAAATTGCTATTAACATGACTTGTTTTGTTTGAATTAGGATTGCATATAGTTCTATTTTCTTAGTTTTTGATTTTCTCTTTTATTTTGCATATCATGTAGTGTAAAGGATCTAGAGATTACTTTCTTTTATGCAAGTTTGATCTTTTGATGCAAAGCATGATTTGAATGAATAAATTGAACTTTAGTTGATTAAGGATGCTGTTTTAGTTGACTAATGTTCTATATTAATGCTTACTTCTTGTTTTGAATATTTTGATTTTGTTGCATGAATGTTTCACTACCCATATCTATGCATTATTTCAATTTGTGCTTTTCATTCATTGTTGTGATTTGAGCGTTCATTCTAAGCACACATTGAGGGCAATGTATAACTTAAGTGGGGGGGGGGGGGGGGTAATCTATTAGTCTTAGATCCTAGAGTCAAGACATGGAGATCATTTTTCGAACTATTTTGGATTAGTATTTGCATGAATGAAAAGCTCTTACAATGTTTTCAATAGTTATTTTGAGTTGGTTGATGAGATGGACAAATAATGAGAAATTTTTTCTTGTTGATTCTAAGTAAAGGCTTTTCTCTTTCAAAATTTAGCAAGTGATAAAAGATTTTTAGTATGAAAAATAGATTTTCAAGTGATTTTATTCCCTGAACTTGTATTCCATTCTATCTGAGTCAAAAGAAAGCAAACAAAGACCCCTTTGAGCTTCAAAGTGATTTACAAGAGTAAGTGTGGGGGGATGTATATTGAGTTGTATAGAGGAAAAAAGATACTTCTGATCTTACCATAGTTGTCACTCTGAAAAATGGAGTAATAAGGTAAGAAAAAGAGGATAAGAGGCATGGTATAGAAGTGAGGAAGTATTGTCTCTCTAGAAAAAATAAGCACCAAAAACAAAAGCGTGCAAACAAGTTCAAAAGTGCCAAGAAATTATGTAAATCAAATTTAAAAGGCACTAGTGGAGAATGTTATGGGCTAGTAGCCCAAAAAAAAATTTAAAACTTGTTTTCACCCATGAGCTTATTTCATATCTTTGGTGGTTATTATTTTGTCTCATTGATAGGATGGAAATACAAATTTTTGGTTGAGTATGCACTTGAATGTTCATTGGTCTACGATGATGGAATGCTTATTTACTTGTTGCTTCTAGATTGAGATTTGAAGATGCTTAGACATTGATTGGAAAATTGTTTTGAATTGTTTGGATGAAATTGAGACTTACTTGAATGGCTTTGAACATATTGTTTTTGCTACCTTTGTGAGTGTAAATCTTTTTCAAAACACTAGAAAGATCTATCTAATATCTATATCCTAAATGTTTGTGGGTGTCGTTCTAGTTAAGTAAACCCTCAGGAGACTATAACTCCTCCTTTAATGTCTTCGATTAAAGGTTTAAAGGCTTGCGTCACGTGCTAAGTGCCGCTGTACACCTACGAAAGTGGAATCAATATTTGCTTTGGTTTTAGTTTTAGTTTTTGTGTTTTATTTAGTTAGCTTGCTAAGGGACTAACAAGACTTAAGTGTGGGGGAATTTGATAGGCATTTATTTTACTTAGTTTTCTATGCTTAATTTGTATAATTTTAATGCCTATCTTGTTTCATTTCTACCTAATTGCTTTGTTTTTGTCTTATAGGTACTTTTGAAGATGCTAATGTTGAAATAGGACAATTCAAGGTGATTTCGTGAAGAATTTGGAGAAACTTTTCGGAACTTAGTATTTGGAAATGGAGTGGACAACATTCTAGACGCGATGGAATTGCAAAACAAGCAAAGAAGCAAAGGATGAAGTTTCTGATGCTCCCCGTGAGTGGGGAGGTACCCAGGCGAACCCGTCAAGCTCCTGGAAGCAAATAAATTTCCTGAGGCTACCCGGGCACGGGGAGGTCCCTTGCCACGAACAGGGAGGTTCCTGACAGATTGCGGTTTTTGGCAGATTTTCCTATTTTCAATGGGCTTTTCTCCAGATTTGATCTTAAAATAAATCCCACGACTTATTGGCTATGTCAAGTCTAAAGTTAGTTATTTTCCTAGTCTTTTTAGGATTTTAAACTTATTTATTAATTAATTATTTATTTCCTAGTTATTTTAGGATTAGGTTTTAGCCCCTATATAAAGGGAGCCTTTGTACACAATTCTATATACTATTTCTCTTCTATCTTCTCTCTTCTACTTTTCTTGTTCCTGGTTTTCATCAATTATGAGATAAGTTTTTCTCTCCAATTCCATGCTTAGACTTTTAGGTTGATTTGTGAGATTTATGTTCTTAACCTGATTATTTATCTTGGTATTTTATGATTTCAGATTTATTCTTTATGATTTTATTGTTCTAATTGATTTGGGTGATCAACTTATTAATTAGGATTATAAATCTATTGCTAGTTGGAATTCTATACCGTTTGCTTAGGTTTCACATGGTAGCAACTAGTGAATGGGAGGGGTTATCGAAAGATAGCTGGAACTCACTAGGAAATTATGAATGCGAATTGAATGCTCGCCCGTTTGGGAAGTGTTATTTGTGTAGACTATAATTCACTATGCTTAATGTTGTTGAACCTTGAATTCTTTGCGCGTTTTCCATAGGGTTAGGACCTCAATTAGGCTAGTTAATAGCGTTCACTTTAATTAGTACTGTGGTGAATCATGGGATTGATTAGCGTTTGTTGTCAATCTACGCCTTCTATCTTGATGAATATGTCAATATCTTTTGTTTCAATGATCAGATCAACCTGAATAGTCGATGCTT
>AWUE01013884.1:0-26452 GCA_001974825.2 Corchorus olitorius | reverse complement strand
AACTAAGGTTAAGATTAGGTTAAGGTAATTAATAAAAATTTAATTAGGTGTGGTAGGGTGTAAATTAGGATTTAATGATGATTCAAATTTGATTAGGTGGCACCATCCTAATGGAATCCTAAAAACACCGCTTTTTTTTGGATGATCCTCATAGAATTTAAAGGATGGAAATCACCTGCCCCATTTTTGTGCCCACTTCATGACCTATTCACCAAATTATGCCACGTGTCCTTGGTATTATACCTTGTTTGTTTTCAAGTTTTAATAAATAATAAAAATCCCAATTAAACACCGGGTTTAGCCCCAAATTAACAAAAAATAATTATTTATAAGGGTTTGTCGTAAATTTTAATACATTCCTTATAAGGTTTTAGAATGAAAATAAAAAATTAAATTTAACTAGGCAAACAAGGAATAACATTAAAAACTGAAAAATAACATGTGCCATTATTTGATGAATGGGGCACAAAAAATTGGGGCAGAGGATTTTTATTCGAATTTAAACTCAATTAATAATAAAAAATCTATTATCTCAAAAAAGAATAATAAAGAATCCTCTATGACATATCGTTATTCATATTCTCCCCTCTTTAAATTTGCTGTTTAACGTTCTTTTTACTTAATTTTTAGACCTTAATGTCTTAATGATCTTACTATTACTATATACTAGTTCCACAGCCCGCGCTTCGCGTGCGGATGGTCTATTTGATAAGTTTTGCTAAGAAAACTATTTTAAGGAATCGAATCTAGATGTTATTCTAAGAAAATTTGCTTAAAAAGTAATTATATTTTATTTTTTTGAAAAACAATTATATACATTTTTTTAATGACAGGTAATGTGTATATTAGCCACCATCATTCCTTTCTTTTTCACTTTTTTTCCCTTTGGTCTTTTGAGTTTTGTTCTGAAAACTATTGTCTATTTATAGTCATTTTGGTGCTTGTATTTTTCTTTAAATCCAATAGTGCATTGCATTTTTGTATTATTTGGTATATGTGCTTATTTAATAGGTTCAATAGTTCATTGCATTTTGTATATTTGCTTTGATCTTGTGAGTTTTGTTCTGAAAACTCTATTTATAGTCATTTTGGTGCTTGTATTTTTCTTTAAATCCAATAGTTCATTGCATTTTGTATTATTTGGTATGTGTGCTTATTTAATAGGTTCAATAGTTCATTGCATTTTGTATTATTTGGTATGTGTGCTTATTTAATAGGTTCAATAGTTCATTGCATTTTGTAGTATTTGGTATGTGTGCTTATTTAATAGGTTCAATTGAATAAACAACACAATTAATAATAATATATAATAGAATTATTATTTTATAATTTAATAATAAAACTCACTATTAATGAATACAAATATGATAAACAAATTTTGAGGAAACTAACAATTAACACATGTAAAGGAAGCAAAACGCCATGTGGCGTTCAATGAGGGCATTGCTTATAAAATTAATAGTAGGTATAATATATATATATATATATATATTATATTATTTATATATCTTATCTTATCTTATCTTACTATCTTATCTTACTATCTTACTACTATATTATTATTACTATTACTATTACTACTATATAAAAGTACGAACTCAAAAATCTTAATTAGTCAATTACTAAAATACCCTTAATATTATAGTATAATAATTTTTAAATAAGTATTCTTTTTAGTCATTCAACTTTTTTATTAATTATGAAGAGATATTATAAATCCAATATATTTAACTTTTTTAAATTATGGAAAGATATTAATAATCTGCTATAATTGTAATTAACAATTTACTTCTCATAATTATTTTTAGATTACAAAATTTTTAATTTATAGGTCAATATTTGATGCATCGACGTGTATTGTTTCTATACACTGTCAGTCCATCACGATATGCCGATTCATTAAGAGATAAAATTCAAAATTTACAAGTGCTTATAAATAAATATTGTATATTTTATTTAACAGTAATCACGTTGAAAATCTATTAAAATCAATTTTCTTTCTGCAATCCTCCTCTCCCCCAAACTCTCTTTTCTTCAAAATTTTATTCAAGCCTTTCACAATTAAAACAAAATTGCTACTTGGCTATGCCAAACAATAAATATTATCATCATTCATCTCGATATCTCCTCAGCCTCTAATCCAACTTTTTTTTAGCATGAAATAAAGATTAACAAGCTTCAATATAGAAATTGAAAAGATGATATTTTCTTACGATCATGTGCTTTTAGGATTAATTTTTCTAATTCCATTCTTCTTTTTTTTTAAAGGAAATATGGGTAGTTTCTTGATTAATTTAAAGATTTCTCCATGTTTTTTTTTCTGGGATATTCCTTTGACAATGGCGGACAAGTGCAACTGCAAAATATGAAAGCTTCGAAAAAAGAAACATAAAATATGTTCTAGAGGGTCTAAAAGTTTTTAATTTTATTATTTAACGAGGTGTCCCATGGTGGTTGAATGACAGTGTATAGAGTCAGTAACGGTGTATTAAATAGTCTTTAATTTTTAGGACTTTATTCTTCCTTTTGATATAGCTTTAAAAATCACATTTAAGGTCAAGTTGAGTTACTAATTAATGGTACATAGCTTTCGTAAAAAAAAAAAGAAAAAAAAGTATGTAGCTGGTAGCTAATAGCCTAATACAGAAATTATGAGTAAAAATTGAAATTTTTATTGTCATACTTGCTTTCCATTGGTTTCTTTGTAATCAAACATAATAAGCGAATAATCCTAAGAAAAGACTCACTTCCACATTATGATATGGTCACACACGTAAATATTTCTAAGATCAATGGATAACATTAATTTATCGCACCTTTAGAAAAATGGTAAATTTACCAAAAACATGTTTGGAGCTTAATGGTGAAAGAGGAGAAATAAAAGGCCTAATCAAACTTTGAAAATAATTTGAGATGGGTGGAAGGCAATCTTCCCCACTGGAACTGTAAATAAAGTTATATTATATTTTATATATTTCAAATATGCAATACTACAAGCATTACTTTTTTTGGTAAATTTTGATACTTGAGGTTTAAATTTGACACTTAACTACTGTTGAAGATTTGATAACGGAAACTAAACTCAGTTTCAAAATTTAAACTTTATAAGTTCATATTTGGTCCACTCAAAACCAAATGGTATATATATGTAATTTACCCTATTTAAAGTATAATTAATGTGTTAAAATTAAATTATTAAGAAACCTTAAAAGTATGAGAGTATTATATTGAGGTTTTTTTAAGGGTTATAAGTAAAATTAGAAAGCAAATCAGCCAAGAACCAAAATCAGAAAGCATAGTCTTTTACAATTGCCCGAAGCTTGAAAGCAAAGATGGAATTATCCAACAAAACTTTGAAGATGATCAAAGGAGAAAGTCGGGGTGGGAAAGTATGAAGTGGACGGAAACAAAGTAGGAAAGTCCACCCCGAAGATAATCTAATGTGCATATTTTCCCTAATAAAAAAATGAGGAAGATGTAATGACGCAATTGACACAACATAGAAAGCAATCTGACAATCAAACCAAAATTACATAGAAAGATTATCAAAATTTCATAGTGTGATTACCAAAATTCCATATAGAGGTTATCAAAACTTCATATTGTAGTTATCAAAATTTCATATAGAGGTTACCAAAATTTCATAAAAAGGTTACCAAAATTTCTTAGGGATGTTAATAAAATTTCATATGAAAGTTAAAAAAAATTCATATGGAGGGAGGTTACCAAAATTTGTGCTTATCAAAATTTCTTAAGGAGGTTATGAAAATTTTATGGAGAGGTTATCGAAAATACATAGAGAGGATATCACAATTTCATTCTAGGGAGGTTATCGAAATTTCTTGGTGTGGTTATCAAAATTTTGTGAGGTTATCGAAATTTTCATAATGCGATTACCAATTTTATTTAGTGTGATTATTAAAATTTTATAGGTAGATTATCAAAATTTCACACTGAGGTTATCGAAATTTCATAGTGTGGTTACCAATATTTCACAGTGTTGTTATCAAATTTTCATAAGGATGTTATCGAAATTTCATAATGAGGTTATCAAATTTTCAAAATGTGGTTATCAATATTTCTACATTGGAGCATAAAAATAACTACCAAAATGACATAGAAATATATTGAAAAATTAGTACAAATGAGGTTTCCCTTCATCACATTTAAATAGAATTTACTTCCCGATTTAGCATGTTTGAGCGCCAAACGTTGTTCTCAGGAAAACGCTCATTCCAAATACATTATTTGTGAAACCAACGCTCACATGTTGTGTTTTAGAGTGAGTCAGATAATTGGAAAGTAGGTTTGCCAAAAAAAAATTTCTTCAAAACTTAGAACTTGAACTTCACGATTTTGTGTGTTTGCGCAGAACGTTGTTCTTGAGAAAATGTTAATTCCGAAAGCATTATTTGTGTAACCAACGCTCATATGTCATAACAATTTTGATAACATTTTAAACCATTTAATAGCTTTAGATAATAAAATTGGTAATGTACATTATTTAAAGTAAGAAAGAAGATAACGCGAAAGATGAAAATCTACTATAATTACTATGTAAATATGGTAGTTATTAAAAATGTAAGATTGCTGAGTAACATTAAAAACCTAAAAATGACATGTGTCATTATTTGGTGGATGGGGTACAAAAATTGGGGCAAAGGTTTTGTATTCAACTTTTATAGCTTTCTCATTAATTTAGTATTGTAAATTCGATAACATCAATTATTGATCAAATTGTTACCAAAATCACTTATAATTAAATGTTACTGAATTTGTCGGTACATGTAAAGCTTTTTACATAACTACATAGTTTATTTTGTAAGCTGTGTATTATAAATTTAATAGTCTCTATTATTGTTGATGAAATTGTTATCTAATTAATTCCTAATGAAAATTTACTTAATTCTCTGGTTCATGTATAATATTTTTGAAAAAATATATAACTTTTTAGTAACTAACTACTATTTAATAACTTCTATTGTGGATAAAATGGTTAGCAAAATTACTCTTTTTTAAAAAGTTTATAAGACAAACTTAATCTTTTCAAAATTAACAATTACATTATGTAACTTAAAATGAGTTTCAATCAAAACTTGATCAATTCCACAAAACTTCAACCACAATATATATATATATAGGTACTTGGCTAAAAACCCAATTTGGCCTAAAATTTTGCAAGTTTGCTCAATTTCAGTCTAAAACTTTTAATTGCATCTTTTTAGACCTAAAAGTTTATGTTCCTTGATAATTTAAGCCCATTTGAACTTTAAACACAACAATAGAAGTTCTTTGCAAAAAGAAAAAAAAGTACTATGTTTATTAGGAGAAAATATTTTCTGTTTTCATTTTTCAATATCAAAGAAAACCGAGTAATCATACAACATATGTCAATGAAAGTAAGCATAGTTTTAGAAACTAAAAATGACATTATTAGAGTGAAAATCTCAAAATAAAATAAAAATGTTTTTCATTTCCATTCAATTATCATTTTTATTTTGCAAAATTATACTAAATTTTATTAACACATATTGCGTGATTACTTGATTTCTTTGATATTTTTAGAAAATGAAAACAGAAAATGTTTTCTCCCACCAAACATAGCTATTTTGTTTTGCTCCTTAACGTTCTCTTTACTTAATTTAAGGGCTTATTGCCCTTTTTGCCCCTTGAACTTGTATGGTTTGGACGTTTTGTCATCTGAGCTTTAATTTTGGACGTATTGCCCCCCATAAATTCTCAATTTGGAGTCCATTTAGTCCCTCTCAGACGGTTGGCATTGCCACGTAGGTATAAATCGCTGACATGACACTGTCACGTTGCATTTTTGTGCCACATGGCAACGCCATCAGCGGCAACGCCATCAGCGGCAACGCCATCAGCGGCATGATGGTGCCATTAGGCCAACCATCTGAGAGAGACTAAATGGGCTCCAAAATTGAAAGTTTAGGGGGCAAAACGTTCAAAATTGAAGTTCAAGAGGCAAAACAACAAAATTATACAAGTTCACGAGGCAAAAAGGGCATTAAACCTAATTTTAAGATAGCTTTTTTTTTTTGGGCCATTTTAAGATAGCTTCTTACCAGATTGTTTTTCAACACTCGGCCTACATCTTCCGGCTTCCATAACCTACTACGTTCTCCTGGGTTTTCGGATACTTGGCAGACAATTGTCTGACCCATTTCTCGTAGCAGATCATGCATCTCATGTTTATAATAACCTCTGGTCAAAAGACACTTATCCTCAAGGTTGCTTAATGCACTATGAGCCATGCCACCATAACAAATTTTCAGTTCATAATCATCAGAACGGAAACATGCAATATCAAGAAATATATTCTTCTCTACATCATCCAGACCATCAAAACTGATCTTCAACAGATAAAAAATTTTTCGGGGAGGATGCTCCTTGAGTTTACTCAATTCGCTTATCCAATATTCTCTCTCTTTCTTATAGAGTGCGGAACCCAAAACTTTGAGAGCAATTGGAAGGCCTTTAGCATATTCCAAAACCTTAGCTGATAGATCCCTAAAATCATGAAGGAGTTGGTTTTGCTTGAAGGCATATAGAGAAAAAAGTTGAAGAGAGTCGGGGTGGTTTAATCCCTTAACCTCATAAATTCCATCAACAGATCCATTTTCAAGGACTTGTTTGTCTCTGGATGTTACAATGATTCTATTAGCAGAGCCAAAGTGGTCATGACTGATTGCTAATTTTTCGAATTGCTCGAAATCACTGACATCATCAAGGACAAGGAGAACTCTCTTAAGAAGAAGTCTATCATTGGTGACTTTTAAATCTATACTGGTAGAAGGGAAGTTGACCTCATTTAATAATGTGGACAGAATTTTTGTTCGCAGAGTGTCAGCACCATGTTTCTCTAACTCCTCCCTAACATTTGCGAGGAAGTAGCAACTTTCAAATTCATGGCGGACTTGATTGTAAATTGCCTGAGCAAGAGTAGTTTTGCCAATACCACCCATTCCCCATATCCCAATCATGCGAACATCTTCGTCGCCAGTGCACAATAGTGATTTAATTTGCTCCAACTTAGGACCCATTCCAACTAGTCCCACATTACAATCACTTTGAGAAACGCGATTCAACTTCTTTATAATATCAACAACAATTTCCTCAATCACTTTGGGCTCCGGATCCGGCCTACCAATTAATTAGCACAAGGAAGGAATAAATCACTAGTCAATGAAAAACATATATATGCTTCTTAGTGGGGTTTATATCTGATTTTCAAAGAAAAAAAAAAAGATAATTTGAACACAACGCACTTAAAAGAAATCATCGCAATTGAACAAACAAACGGCTAAATAGTCCTTTTGCCCCTTGAACTTTGTAAGTTTAGGTCAGATTGCCCCCTGAATTTTAAATTATGCCACTTTGTCCCCTGAATTTGTAAAATCAGGCCAAATTACCCCTAACTTGACGGTTGACTAATGGATTCCGTTAAGTCCCATAAAATTTGCTAACGTGTCAAACTTTTGCTGATGTGGCATTTCCACGTACGTCAACTCTCATGTGGGCCCCATCCTAACATTTCGGGTCATGTGGGGGCCACATGAGCGCTGACGTGGAAGTGCCACATCAGCATAAGTTTGCCACGTCATTAAATTTTATGGGACTTAACGGAATCCGTGAAGAGAAGGGGGGA
This sequence comes from Corchorus olitorius, assembly GCA_001974825.2. Lineage (NCBI taxonomy): Eukaryota > Viridiplantae > Streptophyta > Magnoliopsida > Malvales > Malvaceae > Corchorus > Corchorus olitorius. Next base: position 18,786 of record AWUE01013884.1, on the reverse strand, counting down.
TTGGCTGATTTTAAAATTCAGGAGGCAAAGTGGCACAATTTAAAGTTTATGGGCAATTTGACCTAAATTTGCAAAGTTCAGTGGGCAAAGGGGTTATTTAGCCACAAACAAACTAGGAATTCTCAAGTCACATCATGATCATGGTGAAAATCTAAAAATTTATCAAAAAGAGCTCAACGCAAGAGAAGCAAAAGAAGGGCAAGAGGTAATTAAAGTACTTACTTTCCTTCGGTTAGATGAAACCCACTCAAGTTGCCTGCTTTCTTCAAAGCATCTCTCCACCTCTGAATCTTGTCTGATCCTATCCCTTTTCTTTCATGTTGAGCAAAATCTTCTTTAAAACTCCCAGTTTGGTTCCGAACAAGGGAGGGGTCAACATGGTAGAAAATTGGAACGACGAGCTGTTGCCTTGAATGCCAGCATTCCATTATGTGGGAGACTTCTTCCAAGCACCATGATGAATCTGCATAGTTTTTGGAGAAGACGATTACTGAAATCATTGATTCCTTGATAGTTCCCAATAGTACCGGAGAAATTTCACTTCCCCTTTGAAGTGAATCTTCATCGAAGAAGACCTTGATTCCACGGCTTCTCAAAGCATTCCGGAGATGACCGGTGAAGTTAGCGCGGGTGTCTTCACCTCTAAAACTCAGAAAAACTTGGTACCTTGGTTGAGGAGAAGAGGAAAAAGAGGAAGCCATGATAAATTAAAGCTAAATCAGAGAAAACAAAGAACAAATGATTATGCTTTCTATATAGTAATTGAGATCTACGCATTTCTGGTGAACTTTCTTGGACTTTTTGTGAAAGTTCTGAGAACATAATGACAAAAGAAACGAAGAATCCTCTTATTATATATTATTAGTATTATGATGATTAGTCTAGACTGATTAAATATTTTACAGCCCAAACTGAGTGGTTTATGATGATGATATCAATAATCAGACATTGGAGTTCTTTTTTTATTATTATTCTATGAATGGGACATTGGAGATATTAATAAGTCATATTATTATTTATTTGGGATATCTACGTATTTTCGGATGCATTTTCTTGGTCTTTGCTGGCTTTTTAACCTAATTAAGCAGTGTGGGTGGTGTTTTTTTTGAAAGTGACGAGAACAAAGAAAAATCCTATTCTTATGACAAACCAATTTCAACTAGACCAGCTAATCAAAGTTTTACTCACTTTTAATTGGCAGAGCACTAATCTCATCAATGTTATCATGCATATTTGAGGATGCTTTTGATGATGAACTATCTCCATATTAGCTGTTCAACTTTTGTCTGCTTATAAATAATGGATGATTTAATTTTTCTTTATTATTGCAAAAGAAAACGGAAAAGAGAGAGAGAGAACAGAGAGTGCCACTCTTGGAATACTAGTATTTGTTTACTAACTCTGTTTCCTTATTTTTGCTTGTGGAATTTTTCTTTTTTCTTTAAGAATGAGAACATTATTTTGGCTCAATGAAGTTCTTGTTTATATAATTCTTGAACATCACCAGTTGATGATACAATTTTAAGCCTGTTTTCTGATAAGCAATTCAACAAAGCTGATCAAGATAAAACACATGACTTATAAATTCCAGACAGAGAAAGTGAAAGCTGACTTTTTGTAAGGGACAAAATGTGTAGTATAAGCCCAGCTGATAAAGTAAGCATTCAAGAACAATGCAAAAGCATCAGAAACTTTAATTGATGATGTCTTTTTAAGAATGTGTGAAATGTGAGTTCAGGTTCATTAGGTTTTTGTTGAAGATATTCCTTAATTACCTATCTCTGTTTTTCCTCTGTTTAGTACTTAGTATATGTTTAAAGTTTGAACTACAGATAGATTTGTGTATACTGTTGAAGATGTAGCATTTTCCTCTGTTTAGGCTTCAAATGCTTTTTCTTTGTTTAATCTTTTCTACTTTGACGCCGGTCAGGCATTTGTTTCTACAACAGATATGATTTCATTTTCAGGAAAATTGTTTCTACAACAGATATGGACCTCTTCTGGAGTCTGGACTGGCGTTCATAATGGAGAACAATAGATAGATATTTTGGGATGCTTTTGATGATGAACCATTTCCACTGTAGCTGTTCAACTTTTGTCTGGTTTTAATGGAAGAGAGAAGTTGATACCGCCATCTTGAGATTTCTTGTGCTTCAGATTCCATATATGACAAAACCAAGTTATAGTAGAAATACAGGGAGTATCAGTTACAGTCTTACAGAAACCTTTATAGAAGAAACTACATTAAAACAATTTGTATAGAGTTTAAAACATGTTGAACCTGAGCCATTTCGCATAATCTGTTGTCAAGTCCTTTTTTTTTTGTCTCTGCCCTAAAGCTTTGAAACAGAAGGCTGAATTTAAGATACAAGAAGACTAATATATTTCCCAACCATGCCTCTTTTATTTGATCCTGTCTGGGTTTTCTTCTACATGATTTATTCATTCATTAAACGGTTCAATGGGTGTGAAGATGATTGCTGAATGAGTTTAGCATTCAAAGTTACAAAGAGTACAACATACGTGGCTGCAAGGATCACTGACACTCACTTTGTCTGGTTTTTCTTCCAACATTTATCCATTTAACAAAAAGTCTTTTTTTAGGGGGAAACAACAGAAAAATCCATATGGAAATCCAGTATTTTATCCAATATATGTATCCACACATTCAATTATTAGTAGTTGGATGTTTGCAGTTACCTCAAATAACGATGCCTGGAACCCCATACACACCACAATGCTGTTTCTTAATTCCAAGCCGACCATGGCAGGTGCATAATCCATTTCCAGCCTCTTGCCAACAGAAAATACTCTTGTCTCAGAGCACACCTCAAATTGACTATGCTCATTCTACAATCAAACCAAGATCCATTGTTGAGAACTAAGAGCCGACTGAAACGATTTCTTTTGCAAGGCAGCCAGATTAGTAAACTAGTATTCCTTGTGACAGGGAAGATGGGTAATCATGAATTGATAACATATACATATCCACTAGAAAATCACATTTCTTTTCTTAGACAAGCTATGATATTTATCGAGGGAAAATGAAATAGAAACAAATGGATCAAGTAATCATCAGAAGGAAAATGCGGTGGCTATTGAGGTACACGATGATTAAAATTCGGCTTATTGATTGAGAAAAATTATTGAAAGATTAAATGAGAGGAAATTCTACAAGAAATTAATAACAGAAAAGAGAAAATTATAAGAGATTGGTTGAGAAAGAGAGAAAAAAGAAGAGTAGAAAGAGGAGATATCAATCTGATACAAAGCAGAGTAAAATGTGCAAAGCAAAGTCATGGCTTTTAGTGAACTTTAAAAGCAAGCTTACTTTGGTGATGGATTGAGATCTCTTGCTATCCTGCACCCAATATCATAGGAAGAATGTCCTCCTCAGAGCAAATTAGCTAGCTATTCTATACACCTGTAAAATAAGACAAATTAAACAGGGGAATGTATAAGGAAGAATTAGGCCATTATCACCAAAACATAATTCCTTGAAAGAAAATGAACACTCGACTCTTGAGACTTGAGCAAATTTCTATCTTCTTTTCCTCTTTTGAGTGAAAGTTCCAATGGACTATAAAAAGGTTTTATTTTTCTTGGAATGCATATTTGTCTATCAAAGGCATTTTACATGTCGTGTAATGAAAAGTGAGATGAAACCCACTAACCTCAGGCATTGGCAATGAGTTAATTACTTGTATCAATGGAATAGTTTGTGTCTTTTATGCGGTGGATGGTCAAATCTGGATATTGTAGTAGTAGCATGGTCTTCAACATTGGCATCTTCTTGAATCATTGATCCTCCAATTCCAAGGGAATACCAACTTGGACGAACCGGCCGGAGGGTTTGGTTCAATAATGATAGGACCGAATGATCCGTAATCATCTTTTATCATATCTGGAACTTACGCTGCAGCTAACAGGGGTGACACTAAAACTCTCTCTGCATCGACGGGGAATGCATGAATACCGCATTTTTTCACTGACAATGAATAGGGGAATGAAAATAATGCCTCCTTATATAGTCCTTGTCTCTCTTTCGTCAAAAAAAATATAGTCCTTGTCTCTGTGAACCATATCCTCTCTAAATAAAACAAGCACGTGTTCACCACGGGATTCAATTCTAGGGGTCAAATGCCAGACTGCTTGGAAATCTTGATAACTACCGAGCCTTTCAGTTGGTAATCACATCGAATTTTGTCAAGGAAAGGCCATATTTCTCCGTAGGGAGCACAAGACATACAACAAAACACAAGACATACATCATTCCTATCGCATTTATGGCAAAAGTTGCCGAACAAATCAAAATCATCAGGTTAATTTAAGTGAATCATCGCCACAGTGGAAGGGGAGAAGGTTTTGGTGGAGTACGAGGGGCTTTCTTTAATTTGCTTTGAGTGCAATATTTTTGGACATCGGAAAGATGATTGCCCACTGAAGAGAACCAATATTCTGATGGCAGATCGAGCAACCGACAATAGTGCCGAAAACGCAAGAGGAACCGGTAACTCCAGAAGAACCTAAGGATCAGCTTTATGGACCATGGATGATTGTTCAATGCCGGCGCCGAAATCTTGGTAAATCGGTAGCTGCTAATAACAAAGTTCAAAGTGAACAAGGAAAGGATGAAGGGGAGCAGATTATGGGGCGTGAGTTTAGGGAGAAAGCTCGTGATAAAGATGAAGATTTGACTTCGGGATTACATCCGAAATTGCAGGTGGCTAAGGATGGTAATAAACAGCGACAGTATCAATCTTCGCAGAGATATGTCCCCAAGCAGGTTATTAAGGGAAAGAATGTGATTGTTGATAAATCACCGAAAATTGCTCAGTCAAACTTTGATTTGGGTCAGAAAATTGGTACAACGAATAAAAGTGGGTTTGTTTTCCAAGCAGAGTCTTCTTCGGCTGGGCCTAAAGTTGGAATAAACCCAAAGGAACCCACTTCAAATGGGCATGTTCAATTTGTTAAAAATAAACGGCAAAAGGGACGGGTCATGGTGATTAAGGATGTAACTCTTGTTCAAGTTAATGAGAGTCAAGATGTAAGGAATGGGTCGATTGAAAGTGATTCCAGCACTGAGGTTGCCCCATCTAATGTGACTCCACAGCTGCAGGGGGATCAGTTTTCGGTGGAGAAGTCAGATGCTCTAAGTAGCAAGGCAAATGGAGGTAAGACTGAAGTCCATGTTGAGCCGGTTGATGGCATGCAGGTTGACGCTGGTTTGAACCAGCAAAATACTACAAATATTTCTTTATGAAGATAGTGGTATGGAATTGCAGAGGCATTGGTAATGCCAGATTCAGAAGGACTGTTAAAGAACTTTTAAAGGTTCATAAACCTAAGATTCTTTGTCTTCTTGAAATAAAGGCTGAAGAAGCTACGGTGAAGAAACTGGCTAAATGTTTACGTTTTGCAAATACTTTTACAGTGCCATCTCAAGGTATGGCTGGGGGTATAACTCTCTTTTGGAATACTTTTGTAGTTAATCTTGATGTTCTCTCTTTCTCAGAGCAAGTTCATCATACGTTGATTGGGATAAACTCAGTGAGACAGGTTGTTTCGTTTGTGTATGTTAGGCCGAGTAGTTTGTGGAAGGAGATTTTTTGGACAGATTTGGTAGCCTTCTCCAATACTATTTCTTCGCCTTGGAGTGTGGTAGGTGATTTTAACGATTTTGCAGCTGTTAATGAGAGGTGGGGTGGTGCTAATGCGGGAAGTGGTGCTTTGAAGTTTGAATAGAATTTTGAGGTTTCGATCGTATTGGGAAGCTTGTAATTTGTTAGATGCAGGGTCTCCTGGTTGCCGTTTTACCTGATTAATAGAGTTGGAGGCGGTATTGTCTTGCAGGAGAAACTTGATCGAGCCTTATGGAATTTAGAAGTTTTGTCGGTTAATCCGAATGCGAAAGTTATTGTTCTTCCTTGTTTGTGTTCGGATCATCATCCATTGCTTTTGGATTTTAATTGTGTTAAGCCGAATGGTGTAAGCAACAAGCCTTTTCGTTTTGAAGCCGCCTGACTAACTCATTCGGATTTCATCAGTATGTTTTCCATGGCATGGGAAAAGGGAGGGGGTAATCTAGTAAATTCGATTGAGGAAGTAATGAAGGAGTGCAAGGTTTGGAAGCAGGAAGGTTTTGGCAGTATACATAAAAAGAAACGTTTTCTTTTGGCTCGAATCTGGAGTGTACAGAATTGTGATTATTATGCTGATTCTGATTTTCTTCATAAGTTGGACATTTGTCTTCGGGAGGAATATCACCAAGTGCTACGACAAGAGGAACTCTTATGGTTGCAAAAGTCTTGGTTAAATTGGGTTTCTTAAGGAGAAAGGAATACCAAATTTTTTCATTTAACCACTATGGTGAGACGCAACCGGAATATTATCACAGGACTGAAAGTGGGTGAGGTATGGTTGACGGATCAGGATGCTATTTGTGCACATATCATTGGGCTCTTCTCCAATTTATTTGGACATAAACAGAATTTTCCTCTACAAAAGGTTTATGATGAATTTGCATTGAAGTTATCAGTGGAAGATATCCATTCCGTAACAGCTGAATTGAATTTAGAGGAAGTCAAGCAAGCAGTGTTCTCTATGAAAGGGTTAAAATCTCCAGGTGTAGATGGAATCCAACCTATTTTTTATCAGAAAAATTTGGAAATTGTGAAAAATTCTCTGTTTCAGTTTGTTAACTCTGCTTTGGCTACTGGTAAGGATGATTTAAAAATGTTGCAGGCTCATATGGTTTTGATCCCGAAGGTGCCGAATCCTACTTCAGTGAAGGAATTTCGGCCAATCACTCTTTTGAACACATCCTATAAAATTATGTCTAAAGTTCTGGTGAATAGGTTAAGACCTGTGTTGCAAAAGATTATTGGACCTTTTCAAAATAGCTTTCTAGCTGGTCGTAGTACCACGGATAACATTTTGATAACACAAGAAGTTGTTCACTCGCTTATGGGCTGCAAGGGTCAATCGGGGGGATGATTTTGAAGATAGACCTCCAGAAGGCATATGATAATGTGTCATGGCGGTTTTTTCATGAGGTACTTGAATTCTTTGCTTTGCCAGTTACACTGATTAATTTGATTATGTTTTGTATAACAAATATAGATCTTGCTGTGATTTGGAACGGAGATGTTTTACCTTCTTTTAAATCTCAACAAGGACCCCGGCAAGGAGATCCTTTATCACCTTATATCTTTATTTTGGTGATGGAGAGGCTTTCTCATATGGTTTTGGAGCATATGGAGCACAAGATTTGGCAGCCTGTTAAATCCTCTCAATCGGGCCCGAAAGTGTCCCATCTGTTCTTTGTTGATGATTTGATTGTTTGCAAAGGCTTCGGAGGAACAGGTGGATATAATTTTGGATGTCTTAGGGGAATTTTCCAAGGCTTCGGGGCTTTCGATGAATTTGGAAAAGTCCAAGATTTGGGTTTCGCCTAATATACATCGGCAAAAAGCAGTTAGTTTGAGCAGGCAATGTGGCATTCCACTCACACAGGATTTGGGAATTTACTCGGGGTCCCTATCATCCATGGTAGAGTTTCCAAGGCGACTTATGGTCATGTGGTGGATAGAGTCATGAATAAATTAGCAAGTTGGAAGGGGAAAGTTTTAAGTTATGCAGGGAGACGTACTTTGATTCAAGCCACTTTGAGCTCTATTCCCACTTATACAATGCAGAGTGCTTTATTACCAGCTTCGATTACCGAAAGATTGGATCAAGTTAATATAAATTTCTTTGGGGAGGCGAGGTGGAGAAATCTCATGGGCACTTGGTGAACTGGGATCGTGTCTGTAGGCCGAAAGGGAATGGGGGCTTAGGACTCCGAAATGCCAAGCTTGCTAATATGGCGCTTTTAGGCAAGACGGGTTGGAAATTGCAAATGAGACACCAATCTTTATGTTTGGACGTTTTTTGAAAGAAATACACGAAGGAGAAACAATTTGTTGATGTAGATGGACGAGGCCGATGTTCTTCGACTTGGAGGGGGATTTTAAAAACTAAAACCTGTGTTCAACAAGGTTTACGTTGGTCTATTTGGGATGGTAATTCACCTAGTTTATGGTTTACTTGGTGGGTAGGAGATGGTCCTTCGATAAAGGATATTCATTTACCTAATCAGTATCTATCTCCTAATACGAAGGTGGCCTCTATTATTAATGCCGAGGGTAGCTGAAATTGTGATAGTTTACTACATTTACTTTCGCCTGCTAACACTACAAGAAAATGAAATTCCAGAATCGGTTGTTGTCACGGATTTTTCCGTGGCAAACGATATTGCCACAGGATTTGCCACGGATAATGGGGTGTCGCTTAATCAGCTGTGGCAAATGAAATCCGTGGGAAAACTGATAAATCCGTGCCAAATCATTAGCCACGGGTTGCGACCCGTCCCAAACCCCGAGGGTATATTGATGCTGAAACATGACTTTTCAAGCAACTTGACACGGAATTTCCAACGGAATTTGTCAAATATAATCGTGGCAAAACCCGTGGGAAATTTTGCCACGGTTTTTGCCACAGATTCAGGATTTAAATTTTAAGCTTATTTCGTGACAAAGGACGTGCCAAATTTTGCCACGACATTACCCACAACATTCTTATAGAAGAAAGGCAAACAAATTAGTCATATACACCGTTGCAAAGGTCGTGACAAACTTTGCAACAAGATTTGCCACAGTTATTTTAGTAATTGATTTTTTTTAAAAAAAAATGTTTTTAATAATTGAATTCTATTTGTAATAAAATATAAGAAAATATTGAAAGAAAATATAATAAGAATAAATCAAGATATATATTGTAATAATTCAATGATAATATTATTTTTACAATTTTTTTTGGCAGAAAATAGTTTTACAATTCCAATACTTTTGATATTTACAATAAATATTTAATCTCCATCTATATATCTAATCCCATACAACTTCAACTTCAAGCAATCTGGCCATCATTAGAAATCTTGGAGAGAGGATAACCTGGCCATAAAACACAATATATGAAATATATTACTTAATGGTGGTTAGAGGGACACAAATCCCATAAAAAACCCCAATAGACAAAAATAAATAACTGCACAATCAAATATGTATGGAGGGTTAAAATAAAAGCAAAGGAGTGATCTCAGATTTTGAGCATTAAAGGAATAAAGCACTGCACTAATTAATCCAAATCACCAATATGACCAACTCTCAAATAAGCTAGCTTCACATAAATCATTTTAGATAACCAACAGAACACTCAATCATCATTAAGCTCAAGCCAGAAACTAATAAAATCAGTGATTGAGAGAAATTATCACATGATTTAAAAAATCAATCAGTGAACTTTTTTACCTTGCACAAATTGGGTGGACATAGGCTGCAGTCATGTGGAGATGAGTTTGAATCATGATAAGGGAAGATCTCGAGCCTTACGTCTTCATCTACAAAGGTCTGGTTTGTATCCATCTCTGATCAACCTGAATTACCAACCGTTGGTCTGAAATAGCATACCAGTACATGACCAAACCAACATTAAATTAACCTGAAACTTGACAAAGAACAAAACATTAAGAAAAGAAAGGTTTAGATACTACCCAAGGGCGTAGGCTAATTCTTGTTTACTACCCAAATTGTCCATTTCACGCAAGTTGAACAGAGAATAATTTTCTACCATATCAATCAATTACATGCTAAAAAATTCAGCAACCACCATGTTGACAAAAATCAATATATGAAATAAAGAAAAGTAAGAGTCTTGGACATTAATTTCTGTCTAGTAGTACTGATCGTTTGAACCAACTCTCAACCACATATTTCATCAAATGCTACTCTTAATACTAGGTCCAATACCAAATTTCAATATAAACATTTTGCGGTAGAGCTTACACAATTCAGGCATTATTACCTTTCCTGGCAATCCATGAGCTATTAAGCAATATCAAATCCTCTAACTGCATCATCTATATTCTATGACATCATTACATACAACATTAATTTAGTACACTTTGATTGAAAGAAAAGTCATGCTTTGCCTGAGTAACCTACAATATTATGGGTGAGTAACTTAGCAGCTGATTTTCATAGCAGATTACAAAATCCATAAAAGAAATAAATCTTATTCTTAGATTAAAACATGTCATAAACTCGAGATTCCCTAATCCAAATGGACTTCACTGCAACAGCCAATGTGAAAAGTAAATTTTATGAGATATGAAATTCTCAGAAAGAAAAAATGGTATATACACGGAAATTTCATCTATAGAAGACAAAAAAAAAAGCAATAATTCAAACGTAATAATTATTTGGGGCTTTCTTCTAAAATCAAACGAGTACCAAAAAAAGTAAAAGAGAATTCAAACGAGTTCTTCTAAAATCTAAAAAATCAATAATGGAATGGTAACAAAAAAAACAAGAAAATTTACCGGGTTTCGATTACCAAAAAACGCAATAATTATTTGGGGCTTTTTTTCTAGAATAAGAATCAAACGAATTCAAAAAAAAAAATATTGCAAATATTTAAAGAGTGAAAGGGAATTTACCAGGTTTGGGGTAGGAGCTTCCCAAAAGAAAGAAACCAGAAAGTGCAGCGGTTTCACTGAGGGAGTAATCGAAACCCACAAGAGTGAGTAACAGCTGCAGAGAAGAAGAAGGGTTAGGGTTTGAACTGTTTTAGGGTTCGAGTACGAAAGCCACTTGGGGCTTTGAACAATCTGATTCAAGAATCTGAATAATAGAAAAAGATTAAACTTGTGTCAACCTCCATGATTAGAAATTCCATAAAAAACCAACCAAATGGAAAAGATTTTGGGTTCGTCGGGTTTTTTTTTTTTTTTTTAGGCTTTGGGGGCTGAAACTCTCGGGTGGAAGGGCTGATTCCGGGAGTCAAAAGCGCGTCGGGTGGGGGCGGCTTTGGAGGTCGACCGGCTTAGGGTTTGGGGGAGCGATGGTGGTGGTGGGGGTGGGGGTGGGGTTGGTTTTGGGTGTGTCGAGAGGGGGAGGGGGAAATTTGGGGACATGGCAAAATGAAAAAATGAAAAAAAATGGCGCGCTTATTTCCTTTTTATTTCCCGCTTATATTTTCGCTTTGACAAATCCGTTGCAAAACCCGTTGAAAATTGAAAACTCATGGTAAACATTGTGCCAAATAGCCACGACTTTTTCCACGGTTTTTAAGAAAATCGTTTCAAAAACCGTGGCAAATATAGAATTCATGTCTAAGAATTTTACTCTAAACAAAGATAATTTGAAGTTCCCATAAAATTAAAGGTTTTTATGGTACCCTATTATGTTTAGCTCGAGTATTTGATGTAGAATTTAATGTAAAATAGTTTGGGAGTGGAAAAAAATCAAAATTGTAACTAGACTTAATTGGCTAAATGTATTTGTAATACTATCTATGAACACACTACTAACACATTTGTATATTATGACATTGTGTAAAGATTCAATTAAATTTTTTAAGTAATTAGAAATTACACAATTTTTGGGGACAATATAGAATTTTGAGATGATATAAATGCATTTATGTGATCATTAGCCAATTATTAACTCATATAAGTGTAGGGTTTGAGGTCAATCATCTTTCAATTTGCTACAGCTTTTGCAACGGGAATCTGTAAACCTGCTGCAAAAACCGTGGAAAATTAAAAAGTCGTGGCAAAGGCCGTGCCAAATAGCCACGACTTTTCCCACGGTTTTTAAGAAAACCGTTTCAAAAACCGTGGCAAATATAGAATTCATGTCTAAGAATCAAAATTGTAACAAGACTTAATTGGCTAAATGTATTTGTAAATTGTAATACTACCTATGAACACACTACTAACACATTTGTATACTATGACATTGTGTAAAAATTCATTTAATTTTTTTTAAGTAATTAGCAATTACACAATTTTGGGGGACATTGTAGAGTTTTGAGATGATATAATATTCCATCAAACAATTGTAATACACAATTTCATCAAACAATTGTAATATTCCATCAAACAAGTGAAACCAACAAAGATTGGTAACCATTAGAAGGGTTTGCATCATCTTCATCATCTGATGTTTCTTCAGATTCGTATTCTTCTTCATCCGAGAGCAATTCTGATGGAACACTTTGTGGTAGTACACCCAAAGCAATTTTTTGGCTCAAAGCCTCAAACAATTATTCAAAAAATAAAAATTAAATTTGCAACGGGCTTACCCACGGGATATTTAATCAAATTTGTCATGGAATTTGCCACGGGTATTTGCAAAAGACGTGGCAAAAGTTGTGGCAAAATGTTTGTTGCAAATCCCGTGGCTAATAGGCACGGTATTTGAAACAGTATCTCCTTCTCCGCTCAACACGTACCAGTTAGAAAACGTCCATCGGATTTTGCGACGAGATGCCCCGTTGCTACGTTTAGTCGCGGATTTTGAAGCGGGGAAAGCTTTTTCCGTGGCAAATCCCGTGGCTACTTTGCTACGGGAAAATTCCGCTCCAAACCTGATCGTGGCAACACTGTCAATTTCTTGTAGTGTAAATTAGAGGAGATTCGAGCCACACCTATTTTCTTGCAGGCTAGGGAGGGTGATCGGTGTATTTGGGGTTGGGATAAACATGGATTTTTTTTTTCAGCAAAGTCAGCTTACAAGGGGATAACTAATCAAGGAAATCCTGACGTTTGGGCAGGGAAATGCATGTGGATTTGGAAGCTACCGGTGCCTAAACGGGTAAGGTTCTTTATCTGGTTGTTATTCTTTAACTGCCTTAATACTCGTGAAGTTCTGTACAGAAAAGGTATTTATTCATCCATGGAGTGTTCTTTATGTGAATCTGATATAGAGAACGTGGATCATATTTTTCGTTCATGTCCCTTTTCGATGGGTTTGTGGAGTTGTGTCTACCGTCGATTTGGGGTTCAGTTGGAGGTGAATGATTCTTTTTAGGATTTGTTAAAGCTCAATTCGGCGAAAGTGCGAAAGGTACATTCCAAGTTATGTTGGACATCGCTTTTCCCTTCAATATTATGGGGCTTGTGGAAAGCTCGTAATAATCTGGTTTTTAATGGAAATCAACCTTGTGTGGATTCTATTTTATGTTACTCCATTAATTTTGCCTCAGACTCCTTTGAGGCTTTCAGTAATCCATTAGGAGATGCTAGGAGGGAAGGAAGATTGATAACTTGGCAACCCCACCTAGTGGTACTTTCATTCTTAATACAGATGGCTATCGTCGCTTTGAAGATGGGCATGCTTCAGCTGGTGGCCTGATTCGCGATTCGGAGGGGAGATGGGTGATTGGGTTCCTGTTAAATATATTGGTAGTATAGGCAGTGTGGAAGCTGAACTTTGGGGTATTCGACAAGGTATTTTAATGGCCCAGGACCGCGGTTTGCAAAGTTTAATTATTGAGTTGGATGCTCAAGTTGTAGTTAAGTTCCTACGTAGTGCAGTGATAGCCTCTCATCCTTGCTACACCCTGATCAGAGATTGTTTGGAACTCATTAACGGTGATTGGATTGTGGATATTAGGCATATTTGTCGGGAGGGCAATCGATGTGCTGATCACTTGGCAAACTTGGCACACTCGGCACCAAATGGAGTCAGTTTCTTTGAAGAACCCCCTAACTCGATTGCCTCTCTTTTGGAGGAAGATCGAGCAAGTAGAGTAGTGTTACGTTTTTAATTTCTTGTTGTTTTATTTCCTTGTTCCTAAGTAGCAAAAAAATTATAAAATAGGGTATGTGCCAACTTTTAACCCGCTTGTGGAGTCTAAAAACTCCATCGACGGTATATCAAATAATTACTCGATAAAAAAATTCAGAGTTATTATTAGGTCCACCGTTAGTGGAGTTTAGCAGGTTGCACGTGCGGAATTTAAGGGTTGACATGTGTCCTTTAGGGAATACTTTTGAATTTTAAAAACAAAATTAATTCAGAAAAATGGGTATGTGCCAACTCCTCACCCCGCTTGTGGAGTCCAAATTTTACACTGTGAGTGTACCAAATAATAACTCCAAAATTTAAAATACCCTCTTAAAACCAATTGATTACTTGATTTTTCATTTTTTAGCGGATTACTGGACGAACCCTTTACTCATGGCATTTGAGAAGTGAAGGATATGTAGGGAGACTAACTGGTAAAAAGTTGCGTGAAGAATGATGATGATGGGTTAAACCTAAATGTTAGGGAAGAGAGTTAGAAGAAGATGCAATTATATTTATTTGCTTATAAGGGCTTTAAAAACTTCTAATTTTTGCATATTAATAAGGTGGCAATTTCTCATTCACCGATAGTGTATATGATTGTTGCCCTGACAGTGCATCAAATATAATCTAGTAATTATTTGATGCAAGGTTTTTAGATTCCACAAGTGGGTTAAAAAACTGACACATACCACTTTTTCATAATTAATCATGTATTTAATATTCAAAACTACTCTCTAAAAGGTCACATATCAACCTAATCCAATTTGAGGAATTTGCTAAACTCCACTGTCAGCGTATGGAATAATTTATCTAATATTTATAGGTTAAGTTTTATGGGCTTTAATCACATGTAAACCACTCAGATAGTAAGCTAATAACGAACCAATGAGATTATGACACTTAAACAATTTTATTTTATTAATACTTGGTTTAATAACTTTAAATATTAAGTAGATTAAAAATTTTCAAAATACCCTCTCAAAATTTTGAACCTTGACTTTATCTTTCAAGTATTAAACCATTTTTTGTTTATTTTACCAGGGGTATCCCTAAAACCTTTGGAATTGCGACTAATCTCTTTCGAACCGGAATTGAATTTGTGTTCTCACCCTTATCAGGGTAGAGGTTGCTTCTACCTCAACCAATTTAAACCAATTGATTACTTGGTTATTCATTTTTAAGATGATTATGGTCGAATCCTTTACTTGGTTATTCATTTGAGATGTGAAGGTTGTTGGGAGACCATGGTTTATTATAAGGCCTTTGCAACAATGAAAGTTATAAAAAAATTGATGTGATTATCATAAAAACTTTTGGAAGTAAATTCAAAGTTCATTGACAATGCCATCAATAGATTGATATATGAATGAGTTTGTTGTGAGGATTGTAGGATAAATTTGGTCTTATGTATACATTTTGTTTTGCCATTTATATGTGATTAGCGTTTGAATTCATTCCACCATTTCGTTGTGATTAAGTTCGTGAAGGGGTTATGACACAAGTTTTGTCATGTTAAGGGGTTTCTTTGTAACTCTCACTTAAAAGGAAAAAGACGAAAAATATTTATAAAAATATTAAGCTAGCTAGAACATTAAATTTGCTTTTAATTATTCACTAGCTAATAGGAAGTAAAGTTTTGAATTAGTCCCTTTGGCAAGAGTGGGAAAGGCCTTCACAAAAGGATCAAGGAAGGGCATCTTAAATGAAATCGATCTTTAGGACTTTTCCCAGGTCAAGTGGCCAAGATGATTGAAGAAGATAGAGAAAATTCCAATCAAAAGTCAGAGTATCCCAAGAAGTCATTAATCAAAGTTTACTAAAGTTATTAAGAATGTAAGTAAGATTATTGAATTTATTGGTAATATCATAATTTATCCATTTTAGTAATCTTAATTAGATAATAAGATTGATAACCTTCATTATGTTGGACCCTTGATAGTGAGCTAGAACGGGGTTAAAAACACTTTGTGTTTGGCAATGTCAGGAATTTTTGCAAGATCGGGTTTAATGGGTATATACAAAAAAGTAAATATAGAAGTTAAAAGAAGTAAAAACCTCAAGCAATTTAGTAGTGGTTTGGTGACACCACATCTACATCCATTATCTTGATCTTACCAATCAATAATTTTTAACACAACTCTATTAAACCGGTGAAATTACTAAAACTTCCACCAAGCATACAGAATGTGAGTTTCCCCCAAGCTCAAATTTTCAATACAAGTCTTCACTCAATGCAAGCAATGATCTCCCAAAGGTCTTAGTTTACAAATTTAGCTTAAAGAGTTTCTCTCCTATAAAAATGATAAGAATGCAAAGAGAAATAAATGCTTTATTGACTTTAACCTTGAAGTGTGATGAATTTCTCTCTCTTGAATGAATTGAAAGCATTTAAGACTCTATATATACTTAGACAAAAAAAAATGACAATTGGGGCTTAATTTGGTGAAAGAAGCCTGTTTTCGGATTTTGAAAAAAAATAATAAAAAAACCTAGCTCTTATGTTATTGTCAGACCCGATAATCGGCTGAAACTTTTGTCATCTAGGAATGATTTGACAAACGATATAATGAAAAATTCTGAATTTTTTTCTTTTCAAAAAAGTTATGAATTTGTTAGTAAGTATATAACTCTTTCCATAACCTTTATAGCTATTTTCGATAATTGAGTTATTGTAAATTTGATAACATAAATTATTGAATAAATTGTTACAAAAATTACTTATAATTAAATGTTGATGGATTTGTTGGTAGATGTAAAGCTTTTTTTTAACCGTGTATTATAAATTTTGATAGCTCCCATCGTTGATGATTTTGTTTAGGGATGAGCATTAGGCATGTCAAATCGCCCGAAATCGTCAACGGTCTTTTGCGGTTAAGTCAAACCGCGGTTTAGGCGGTTTGAACCGCCAAGATAGAAGAAGTAAACGGTCGAGGGTCGGGTTTGGGAATTCCAAAACCGTAACGAACCGACCGTTTATTAATATATATAATTAAATATATTATATATAATAATATTAGATATATATAATTATATATATAATAATATATATAATTATTAAATGGTTTAAACCGCCTAAACCGTATAACGACTGCATAACCGCCTAAACCGCATAGGCGGTTTCAAGAATTAAACGGTCGATTGACGGTTCCAAAAATTAGCCGTCGGTTTCTAGTCGGTTTTGAGAACCGCAAAACCGAACCGAACCGATCGTTGCTCACCCCTAAAATTTTTGCCTAATTAATTCATGAGGATGGATCAACCTACACCCAGTATAAGGTGTACGTTACACCCTTTCTTTGCTCTCTTATATCTTAAATTCTTGTCACATAGATCTTGTATGTCAAATTTCAAGTTAATTGAAGATATTTAACTATATGTTTGATGCATAATATTTTCCACCGTTAAATATATATTGAAAATATTGAAAAATATTGGAGTCGCGATCGATATAATAAAGATATCGGATCGACTTGAAATTTTACGTCCATGATCCATTTAATAAGAGTATTAAATCCAACGGTTGATTTTTAAAAATTTTAATCCTAGATTAAGTTAGAAAAGGGTGTAAAATAAGTTGTTTTACACCGGGTGTAAGTTGATCCCTCCTCATAATTCATAATTAATAATGAAAATTCCGTTAATTCTCCAGTTCATGTATAGTGTTTTTGATAAAATATACAACTTTTCAGTAACGAACTACCGTAAATTTGATAACTTCTATTGTTATTGATAAAATGGTTAACAAATTACTCATAAGGAAAATTTGATAAATTTATTCTCAATAATTTTAAGAATTTAGCCAAATTTAAAATTTTTAAAATTAAGTATAACATTATATTAAACAATATTATATAAGCAATATGTAACTTGACATGAGTTTCAACCAAAACTTCAATCCCACGTGTGAAACACGTGGTAAAGTACTAGTTTATTAAAAGTAATTAAGGAAGGAGAAATGTGTAATTACAAAAAAGGGTAGCAGGAAAAGGAGGGGGGTAAACTCATAGAGAGACTTTTTAGTCTTCCAAAAAGTTAGAAAAGACAAAAAAAAAGAAGTCAAAAGGTGACGCACATTAATCCTAAGTATATAGACACACACACACAGCACCTAACTTGAACACAATTCCAGGACAAATTTGAAACCTTTTGATCCCCAATTACATTCAAGGCACTTAAAATCTCTGTTCTGAATAATGCAGAGCAAAATCACATTTAAACATTTCAGAAGCAAAATTAACTTGTATGCAAAATTGGTGTCTGAAATATCCTCCACTATTATTAAATTGAAAAGCCACCATGCAGCTATAATTCTTCCACTTGGATTGAAATTCCAAAGAAGCATCATTTTGTTCGGATTGAATACTTACTGATCTGCATCAAAACTCTCATTCCCCCTTGTAAATACTAACTTTCAATTGGCAGAGCACTAATCTCATCAATGTTTTTTTTTGGTTTTTTTTTTTCATCAATGTTATCATGCATATTTGAGGATGCTTTTGATGATGAACTATCTCCATATTAGCTGTTCAACTTTTGTCTGCTTATAAGTTATAAATAATGGATGATTTCATTTTTCTTTATTGCTAAAGAAAACGAAAAGAAAGAAAGAAAAAGAAACAGAGACTCAGAGAGTCCCACTTTTGGAAATTAATAACTCTGTTTCCTTATGTTTGCTTTGTGAAAATTTTAATTTCTCTTTAGAATATGAACATTAGTTTGGCTCAATGAAGTTTTTTTATATAATTCTTGTACCATGAGACACTTCTAGTTCTTAGACCCAATCAATAGACTGAAAAATAAAATTGAGAATCAAATCCTGCAAAAGCAAAAATTTCCATTCTCAGAATGGCTATGTTTGGTGGTGGAGAACATTCCCCTTTTCCATCTCCAAAAATATCAAAGAAATTAGGTTGTGATACAACATGTGTCAATGAAAACAAGTATATTGTTGAAGAATGGAGATGACAATGTAGTGAAAATCTCAAAATAAAATAAATATGTTCTCCATTTTCACTCCATTGTCATCTCCATTCTCTAAAAATATGCTTGTTTTTTATTGACACATGTTCTGTCACTACCTAGTTTCTTTGATATTTATAGTTTCTTT
>AWUE01013881.1:0-23410 GCA_001974825.2 Corchorus olitorius | reverse complement strand
CTGAAACTGAAAATTAACCGAACTCTTATAACCCAAAATTTCCTTAACCCGAAACTGACCTAAACCAAATCCAACCCTACCAGCCCATTTGTATATACATTGGGTTTTACTATCAAAGTAACATAAGAAATTATCCCACACAAAGAAAAATATTAACAAAATAAAACATCAAATTTAAACCCTAGCAAGAGTTACATTTATCAAGCAAAAAATTAATTATAAGTCAAATAAAATAATTGCACATTAGAGAATAATAAATTTTAATCATAATTCATTATTATAAACTATCAAATAGTAAAATGTCAATCATAATAACTTTTTAAATTAAAATAGTAAAAATAAAATAATTATAAAATATTGAATTTAATTAAATGAAAATAGAGTTTTCAGTAGAATAAAACTGTATATTAAAAGAATTTAATATATCCAAATTTTTATTGAAAAATAGTAAAATGGTAAAAATAAAGTAATTATAAAGATATTAGATTGAATTGAATAAAAATAGAGTTTTTAGTATAATAGAACTATAATAATTAAGCAATGGCATTTAAGAAATATATTTGACAAATAAGGGTATAATAAGCGATTCAAAAGTTTTACAGGTGAACGTACTTTTTAATAGAATTTCTGTTGGAGTTTTGGACCTTGTACAGCATAGAAGGGTCCCAAATTTAGCTAGGTCAGCTAACCAGCTAACTGATGAGGAGTACAGGAAAAAATGGCAACCCCCTGATCAAGGATGGGTGAAAGTTAATTGCGATGGCAGTTTTGATGTCAACACAGGTGAAGCTGCGGTTGGTATTGTAATCCGAGATGAGAAAGGAGTTATGGTGAATGGTATAGGAAAACGGGTTCTGTCAGATAACGTCGATCTAGTTGAAGCTATAGCAGTCCGAGAAGGCTGTATTCTGGCAATGGAAAAAGGCCATGAGAAAATAATTGTGGAATCCGATTCTGCTACCGTTATCCATGATATCAATAGAAGAGATGGGAAACTTGCTTGGAAGACCAGTACCATTATTGAAGACGTCAAAGAGCTGCTAAAAAGATTCAAGGAAGCCAAAGTTTCCTTTGTGAAGTGTGAAGCGAATGCCGCTGCTGACTGGGTCGCTAGGCAGCACAACATGGGGATGGACCTTCAGGCTTGGGTCTCCCGACCTCCATCTTCATTAGTCCACATCCTTAACAAAGATGGACTCCCGTGCCCTCACTAACTTTTTGTGTTTCACCCTGGAATTAGGAGGCATCTCCCTTTATGTCCTCACTACTAATCGCAGGGTTTCTTTCCTTTTTGTAATCTTTTGAACTGATACTTTGTAATCAGTTATCTTTATCAATACTACATTTCTTCTCTTGGGCCCAAAAAAAAACGTACTTTTTAATATAGTATAGTCCACATCATATTGGATAATTTTTTTTACTAATACGGGTAAAGGATTTTAAATTCGGATTAATTTGGACTGCAGTTCTCAAACCAATTCATACACTTTTAAAACATTCGAGTTTCCTGGATTTCAGCATCCGTTGTAGTCTAGTTGGTTAGGATACTCGGCTCTCACCCGAGAGACCCGGGTTCAAGTCCCGGCAACGGAAGTATATATTTTTCATTAAAGTTTCATTTGTTTGTATATTCCTAATAAACAATGATGTCTTCACTATAATTCTTATAAAAAGGTCTTGGATTAAGAGATATAAGATTTCCTTTATCCTTGTTATAAATTCAAGATTCTGAGAAGGTTATTAATATTTAAAATCTGTCTTCTTATTTATACAACATGATGAGCCTGTGAGAACTGCGATCATAGCATTTTATCAATCCTGCAAACTGCTAATTCCCTTTCTGAAATTAGAAGAAACAATTCTATACAAATTCATGTCAAGCATATAATAAACTTGACACCCAGCTGCTGCCAGCTATTGTTTGTTTTTATAATGAACTGATCACTAAAAAAAAGTTTCTTCCAATTGAATTAATTTGGCTGTAAACAATGAAAATTATTGCATGCAAATTGGGTACTAAAATGGTGCAGGTGGTAATTTCTTGTCAGCCAAGAAATGCTTAAGTAGCTGAAGACCCTCCCTTGGTTTAAATGTTGGAACTTGGTGCCCAGCTCCTCTTATTGTCACAAATGTAAGCCCTTCATACTCAATTGTCCACCCACCAACCTGTAAAATATTTGGAAATGCAGAAAATTTTTGTTCATTTAAAAAAGGGTGAAATAAAACTATAATTTTAAGTGAAATTAAATGAAATAACTGCAGAAAAAAAAGACAGAGTTGAAAGAATCACCTGTTGGTGGAATGTATACCAAGGTGTCCATTCTTGAACTGTTTTTAAACCAAGTTTTTGCAGGGTTAATCTGGTTGCAGTAACTGGAATTCTCCCATCAGTATCTCCACTGCAAATTTTAAAACAATATAATAATTAGTTTAAGAAAAGAAATATATAACAATTAATTGTATTCAAAAGTTGAAGCAGAATCTTGATTATGTTTGATTTTAAAGATATTGTTTAGAAGAGTTTACCTGAAAACCCATATGCGAAGTCCTCCAGCTATAAGTTTTTTTAATGTAGGAAGCATAGATGCTGGTGCATCATTCCAATTTACTATAACATCACTGCAGACAAAAAAAACAACCTCATAGTTAGCCTAATTTCACATGGTTGCTGCTCAATTATGTCCAAAACAGAACAACCATCAATAATTGTGGCCACCATTTTTATACCTGCAATGGGTCCAATTGTACCCCATTTTGGTAACATTAGCATGAAGTGCTGCTTGAACATCAGGCTTGTTGAAGTAAATTTCTGTGTAGTCTGATGCACAAGGGTCATATCCGGCCGGTTTCTTGTGCCATCCATCCTGTAAATTAAAAATTCCCAATTTGAATCAAAATCCTGTAAAATTCCCAATATTGAAATCAACCATGGGGGCTTTGAAGAACTTACAAATTGGGAGAACATTTTAGGGGCGACACCTTGAATGGGACGGCGCTGTCTGCTACTGCTGGAGTTGCTAACACAATCAGGAGCATACAAGCTGTACATGTCAATAATTCTGTAGACAGCAAAGTAGGCATTGAGGGCAGTGTTGCAATCATCTGATACATTAGGAAGGCTGAAGTTACATTTGGCCTTAACATCCTCATAAACTCTATCTGATATCACTGCATGATCCCATGCATAATCAATCATTCCTTTTTGATCTGTTTCATCATCCAACAGTGCATTCCCAATCTGCAGTAAAAGGGTATTAAGTATTAACAAGTTCAATACTAATAATATATTTAACAGAACCAATACCCAGAAAAGCTGTCAAACCCCTAGTTAGTTCTATTGATTAAAGTTTAAGCAAAAACAATTATAGAATAGTAATCATCTCAAAAAAATTCAAGTAGCAGATATATAGAAGCTTGGAGTAGCTGCTACATATTGAAAGTCAAACCTTCTTTTGTGGTCAAAATCAGTAAGTAAATCACAAGGCAAGCTAATAAATGACAGGCTGAACGTATCCAAAAGAATCTAATTACAGAATGGAATGTTATAAGTGCAATCAAAATCTTACCATAAATCCTTTCAGATTTATGTAATCTGCCTTGGGAGCTTGCTTGTTGCTGTCAAAAATGGCCTCTGCTAGCTGTGGAACATAATGCCCTGAAAAAAAGAAAAATTCATTAATGGATGAAATCACATGACAGGGGAGGCTGAAGAATTGAGAAAAAGTGGCAACTTTTTTATACCAGCATAGCTTTCTCCAGAAATGTAGAAGTCATGGGACTTATATTGTGGGAATCTTTTGAACCAGTTGACAAGAAATTTATATGCATCCTTAGCTATAATCATCCAGAAAAACAGAGAGAAATTATCAGAAAATTAAGAATCAGATTAAATCAGAAATTTTCTTTTTGTTGCATTAAAATTTAAAATTGATTATTCTTTTTCTTTCTTTTACCTGTAATTGAATCACCAAGTTGGTTGATATCACTGCTAGTGTTGGTGTAAGAAAACCCAACACCAACAGGAGATTCAACAAACAGTAAGTTGGCAGCTGAATGACAAGACCAAACAAGAACTAATTAGTACTTATTAAATATTCTAATTAAATTAAAAAATTATACAAAGCATCCAACAGAGGGGACAACAAAAAAACTGAAACAAAGTACAAAACCAAACAACCCTTAAATTAAACTACTAATTAGTCAAACATAAAATATTATTCAAGTCTCAAATAATTGAAAAACCACACTGTCAAACAAATTAATTATGGCAAAAATTAGATTGTGTGTTTGTGTTTTTTAATATATAATATACCTTTGTTCCAGCTATAGCGGTTGAGCTTGAGGGTTTGCAAGTCTTTCTGGGGGAAGAAAGGCCCCAGCTCCTCTGCTTCTCCATATCCAATTGATGAACATCCAGGACCTGAAAATTTTCATTATTAGCTAATTAATAATAAAACTGAAACAAGAAATTGAGTTAATTATAGTGATTTTTACAAGTATCTAGCTATAATGTCAACGGATTTTACAGTTTCCAAAATATGCACGTGCATGCACCAAATTTTGAGCATTAAGGTGATCCATCCTTAACTTGAAAAGAAAAACTATAAACTTGTCAAACACTTTTTGACTCCTTTAACGTGACATAATTCAATATACTTAATTCCTTTTGGTTATCATATGAAAAGAAAAAAAAATCCTAACTCTTATCAGATTTTCTTGGAATAAAAAATTTGGACAAGTTGACAGTAGGTTGCCATAATAATCTTGACTAAAACTACCAGAAAAAGGAAAAATTAAGAATCATGATGCTGAGTGTTGGAGGATCACATCATAATAGTTTCCAAATTAAAAAAAGTGACCGTAATTATAAATTGTGCATGCTAGAAGAAGAAGAAGAAGAAAATCAAAATGGGTGGGGTTCCAAAATGTGGGAAAAGAGTCATCATGTTCATTATATGGTTGTTGAATCCACTTAATATTCAGGAAATCCATGATTATTTGGTTTGACAGCTTGTGGAAAAGACCTACATATTATTCTATTGCAATTTTGAACTTAGCTACCCAACAAAACACATGTTCCATTAATTCATTACAACAAATTCTAGAATCTGTTCCTGTTGAATTTCAAAGTGTTGAAATAAATTATGATAAAAAACTTTGACCCCCCCCCCCCCTTTTTTCCCCTTTTTTATGATAATGATATATATAAAAAACAGTTTGAACCCATGCTGTTACATGACTTCTTGAATGATCTATACCACTAGACGAAGAAGTGAAAACTCAATGTTAATGTCAATATTCCCTTTTGATCACTAGAATACAATTGTTGAGAGTGCAATTTTGAATTTAATTGGTTACCATTGAAAAGGAAATGGGGCAAAAGGCAAAAAAAGAAAAACAACTTTCTTCCAAACAAAAGTAGTAGTGACAAAACTGTAGGAAAAAGGTTGAGATGACAAGTCTGACCAAAATGAATATAGCCAAGAAATAAGGAGATATTTCAAAAGGAATGAAATGGTCCTAAATTCCCAAGGCATGCCCAACATGAAAAGGAGTGGTGATAAATGAAAAAAAAAGAACAATTTATGAATTTAACGCCTAGTTAGTAGTCTCTCAATATCATTCGGTTCTGTTTTGTTTTGATGTTTTCCCACTACTTCGGCTAAAATAATAACTAATTAATAGCAGAAAACGAAGATATAGAAAAATCTCCATCAAGAAATAAATCCCAACAGTCCCCTGCCAACGTCTTGAAAGCAATAATTCAAGGAAAATTAAATTATTATAAACCATGGGATTTGTATAATTATTGAGAATTGAGAGTACAAATTAATTTACCTCCATTGAGCCAAAGAACGAGAGGCTTTTTCTCAGGTTTTCTGACGGCTTCGAAAAACCAATAGAACAGGGCTCTGCCATGGCTCTCGTTCACAGTAACGTACCCTGCATATTGCTTGAACTCCACCGGCGGCTGCCCTGGAAGCCTGACGACTCTGTCGGCTTCTTGTTGAGCCAAAACATCCTTGCTCAGCCAACCGCTGCCGCCATAGCCATAGTTTTCAGTAACAGTGCTCACTCTGGCCATAGCAAGGCTTAGACTAAGCAAAAGGAAAACAAAACTGAAAGAAACTGCTGCATTGGAAGCCATTGAAGAGACCCTTTTGGACTCTTTTTGTTTGGATATACTATTATGGAGTATGGAGTGAATATGAATTATGTCAAGCCGTGTGGTTTATATAGAGGAAGATATTCAAAGTATATGTATATATATTCAACGACAGATAGGAATCATCTGTAAATTAGTTATAGATATTATTATTAATTAATAATAATACGGAAAACGAAAAAAAAAAAGATTTTGGGTAAATCTTCATTAAACGCCATGAAGCACTTTTTTGGGATTTTATTTAATTAATTAAATATGATTTACACTTTTTATATAAGGGAATGAACTGAAAGTATATATTTGTTGCTTAGTAGGGAATTTTGGAGATTTTTGAAAAGTGCTTAGTTAGATGGGGTGAAGGAGGGCCGGTTTTGAGTCAATTGCTTTGGAGTTAAACCTTTGACAGCCTTTTTGCCACTATATATTATAACCTTATGTGTAGGATCTGCTGGTTTCCTTAGAAGCTAAACTAATTCAGTATAAAAATACACTAAAAATACATGACACATTTGCATATATGATTATGGGTAATTATTTGATATACCGGCGGTGTAAATTTTGGACTCCACAAACGGGTTGTGGAGTTGACACATGTCCATTTTCTAAATTAATTAAATTTTAAACATTTCAATCTAGTCCCTAGGAGACACATGTCACCCTTCAAGACCTGCTTGTGCAGTCTGCTAAATTCCACCGCCGATGTATCATATATAAATCCTATAAATTTTTTTACCATATATTTTCCCATATATTTATAAACCTGAGCTAAAGGTTTATGATTTTTTCCTTATTTATCGTATACTTTCTAATTCAAGGTGTTGGGAGAGATTTTCTCCATTTAAGATGCAATGCGACCTACCCAAATCAGATTTACCCAAATCAATTCGAGTCTAATATGATTGTCGGATCTCAGAACTTTCATAGTAAATAAATTATGCTTTTTTAATTAAAAAAGGTTAGATCAACGCATCTATTAGACTAGAATAATAGAAAAACGTTAGCATAACCAAAGTAGGCTCTTTATATATTATTAGTATTTTTTTTCCCTTTAAGGAGATTTGAATTCAACTTGAATACGAGTATATCAACATTAAAAATTTACAATTAAAATCGAAAATGCATATATATTTTAAGAGCACAAATGTAGAAAGATATATTTGGCTATAGTGTTAAACCCTAAATACAAGTGTACAATATCTCTAATTCTAATCAACATCAGTTATGTTTGTATATAGAATGCGAAGTAGTAGTACTTTGGTGGAGTTAAACCAACCAACCAAACAATAAATCGACAAAAAAAAAGGCCCATAATTGATGAATAATTTCCTTAATTTATATATATATATATATATTATATAACCTAGAGAGATAATCCTATAAGATAATTTAAACAAGTTTCTAAGATAACTTTAATTAATTGCACCATAAGACAAATAGCGAGATACATAGGACACTTCTGCTGAAGTTTTATCTTGCGACCACTTACGCCGGCCGGCGAAACTTGCATGCACATAAATTTTTAATTTTTTTTTAGAAATAAACTTTTTGATTACTGAGATTAAGATTACAAACGCACAGAAAAACCCGTATACCGCTAAATGATTAGTTATATTACCGAAACGCTAAGCTCTTGAACCTAGAAACTAGAAACTATACCTACCTAAAAACCAAATAAACAAAAAAAAATTACAAATTAAACTCATATTCCGTGAGAGTTGAACCAAGACCTCATGGTCTAGGTATACTGGAATTAAGAGTTCAGTACTCTACTATCAGGCCAAATGTTCGACGATAGAGTATGATATACTAATTTTTTTAAAAGATAAATTTAATCTCTAATAATATTAAAATTTAAAAATCATGTAATAAGAACAAAAGTATGATAAATTTATATTAAATCAAACTCTAAAAATACAACAATTTGACACATATGTAAATTGTAAAGCTTCGTCTGTCTTCCATATTTTGCTAACAGCTGATTTTAATAATAGAATTTTTTTTGCTACATGTGAATATGGAATTAAATGATAGGCTACACAAAGGGAGGTAGTCTTCTCCCATCCCTAAACCCACTCCGTCTGTCCCAGGATTTGAATCTGAGACCTCCTATTGAAGTCTCAAGCTCTTAACCACTGGGCTGTCCACTTAGGAACTTAACAATAGAACTCATGTTAACACATATCGTATAGAAACGAAAAAGAACATCAATGAAGGAGACAACATATATGTAAACAGAAAAGGAGATTGGTTAGTCACACAATTGATCTGGTGGTAGAGTGGTAGATTCTTAGTTCTAATGACTAGGGTTCGATCTTAACAGCCTCAAATACACAAAAAGAAAAAAAGTGATATTACTATTAATCTATAAGTAAATTAGTAATTATAATATACTTATCAACAATTAGTTGCCAGAAAAATACACTTATCAACCATTATATTATATACTTAATTAGTACTCCATCCGTCCCAATAATATTGGCACCCTCCAAATTGCACAAATTTTAAGATAAGTCAATATTTTATTAATTTCTCAATAAATTCAAGCAAAAAATGACTTTTTTACCCTCTACTTTGATAATTAATTAGTTTAATTGGAAAAAAGTGGTGTATTAGTTGTTGGTTTTCTTGAAATTCGTGAATTGATGTAAAGTTAATAAAAAAATGGAAGGGTAAATTGGAGAAGTTAATAAAATATATAAGGGTAAATTGGACAAGTTAAGTGTGAGTAGTAGTTTATTTTAGGTATGTGACAAATATTTCGGGACTTCCAAAAAAGGAAATGTGGACAATATTTATGGGACGGAGGGAGTAGTTGGTAAATTTATACAACAAATTTTTTTGGACGAAACATTTTTTTAATTTGTATAAAAAAACTAAACAAATTAAATTAATACTATTAAACAGTTGTATGAAGTTGTTTAAAAAGATCCTAATTCTCGTGCCCTAGACGGCGGCGATGTTTCTTCTCTCTGAGTTCCCTCCTCCCCTTGGATTCTCGATGGAGGTCTTTCCCTGGTCTGATATTGAAAATCTTTTCTTGATCATATCAGATAGCAGTAGGATTCCATATCTCAAATCTGATCTCCCTTCAAATCTTTTGAATTTCGAATTTGAATCTCGTTTATTAATAGATTGTTTTCTCCCTTTATATTTCCTTCTCCATCTCTGGTTTTAGGGTTTTGTGTTTCTACTGCTTTGCTGTTTGTTTCGTCTACTCTTGTTCGATTTAATTCCAAATCTTGAAGTCAGATTTCTCTCCATAGCGGCTGCTGAGCTTTCCAATTTATCACTTCAAGAGGGAGACCAACCCAAGGTGACTATTGGTTAGGATTTATTGAAGGAAGGGGATGGCGATGCACAATTTTTCTCCTTGATTGGGAAGCTTCTCTCTAAAAAGAGAGCGAATCTTGAGGGGATGCGAACATCCTTGTTCAACGCATGGAAGCTTGAGATGGATTTGACAGTGAAGCTTGGGGGATAAGCTTTATATGTTCCAGTTTGAGGACGAGGCCGAGAGGGATCAGGTCATGGTCACGTAGCCTTGGCATTTTAACAGAGTTTTGCTGGTTTTGAAAGAGTATGATGGTGTGGAGAAGCCTGAGGCGGTGGATTTCACCTTTTATCCTTTCTGGGTTAAAATCTTTGATCTCCTTCCGATTATGATGACAGCAAAAGTTGGAGCTACAGTTAGAGAGTCTATTGGGTCGGTAATGGAGGTTGATCAACAATGGGGAAGTTTCATCAGGGTGCGGGTCAAGGTGGATGTGACAAGGCCTGTTCAGAACAAAACAACAGTCTCTTCTCCATTTGGTGATATTGAAGTCGAGTTTCGCTAGGAAGGTATGCCGGATATCTGTTTGGTTTGTGGTATATTTGATCATATCAGCGAGAATGATTGTCCAGTGGCTACTGATATGAGAAAGAGGCAGGGGTTTGTTATCAAACGTTACACAACTCGTATTAAAGTTGAGTCACCTAGGTTCAAAATTAGTAGGTTTGGTAGAGGGGATGGAATTTTCCGCCTAGGTGGTTCAACCTCTCGACGGTCAAGCCCGTTATCAGTTCCGTTTGGAACTTCGGTGAATTCAAGCAAGAGGATTCGATCATCGCAGCATTCTCTTTCGGTGGGAGATAGCCGCGGAAACAGCCGCCCCCATGTCGACATTATGGTGGTTCGGTGCAAACAGGTGGCGCGTGCCCTATTTTCTAGGGATGATTCATGTGAGATACTTTCCCGGATGTCAGCGAAGGAAGGGCCATGTTTTGCGGAGCAAGGTGAATCGATTGGAGTGGTTGAAAAAAGAGTGGATTCGGTTGCAAAGAGAGAGGAGTCCACTACGAGCTTCACGGATGAGGCGGATGAACTCTATAGGGATTTGGGTTTGCCCTTGGAGCCATCCCAGGTAGAGTCGGGTATTGGGCCTTCGAATTTGGGCTATGGTGTTAAAACCCAAAACCAGGTTACTAGTGGGCTGTTTCATGGGGTCAATAATATGGGTAATGAGATCCCTAGAGTGGGCTTATTTAGCTTGGGTGAAAATGTTGCTCAATTGGATAACTTAACTTAGTTAAGAAAATTTTATATGAATTAGCTGCTTCAGCTCCTTTTGTCTTTGGGTCATATTCATCTTCTTCTTCTCAACTAGCTAGGAAATGGAGAAAGGTCGCACGTGCCTCTCAGAATCATTCTGGTGGTGTGTTGGCAGGCCAAGGCAATGGAATGGAAAGGCGAAAGAGGGCTTCAGGTAGTAGTATTATGGGACCAACTTGTGGTAGTTTGGCTAAGCGGTCTCGTCAGCATGTTAAGGAGGTTGACTTGGTGGATAATGTTGATCGGGAAGCTGTGGTTCTAGCTACAAATACTGTAGGCGCACCTGCTGGGAAACAAGTCGTTGTGCCAGGTGAAGGTCGAGGCTGAACAAAGTGAAGCAGTGGGTGATAGTTCTACCAATGTGATAACGACGAAGATGGTCAAGGCGAATCATCTTCGCCGATCTCCATGAATTGCTTAATGTGGAACTGCCGAGGTCTTGAGGCGTCTCGTGCAGTTCATCACTTAGCTGATTTAATTAAATGTAATAAGTCTTGTTTATTATTTATTTGTGAAACTAAGAGAAATGTTAATGAGATGGAATGTGTTAGATCCCATTTAGGTTATGATTATTGTTTCGCTGTGAGTTGTAATGGCCGATCTGGGGGATTGGCTTTTTTATGGATGGCTGATAATAATGTTTCACTTTTATCGTATTCTTCTTTCCATATTGATGTTTGTATTGGTAATGATGATATTGATAAGTGGCGTTTTACTGGTTTTTATGAAAGACCTGAAACTTCAAAACGTCATGAACCATGGGCTCTCCTTCGTATGTTATGTGTCGATCCTCTCTTCCTTGACTCTGTGTTGGGGATTTTAACGAGGTAATTTCTAATGCAGAGAAGGAGGGAGGGGCGATGAGGCCTAGTCGGCAAATGAATTTGTTTAAAACTGTTGTTGATTATTGTGGTTTCCATGAGCTTCCTGTAGTAGAACCTTTGATGACTTGGCATCGTAAGATAAGGGGAGAATTAGTGTTTGAGAGATTAGATAGGAATTTTGCTAATGATTCTTGGTGGAAGAAATTTGGCCATTTCGGTTGAAAAACATTTAATTTTTTCAGCGTCGGATCATCTCCCACTTTTGTTATCTATATCTAATCGGAAACATGGTTATGTTAATAAGAAAAGGAGTTTTAAATTTGACGATATGTGGTGTTCCCATGATAAATTTGAACATGTAGTCAAGGATTCTTGGATCATGTCTGTTAAATATTTTGTGCATAAACTAACTTATTGTGGTGAAGCCTTGGAACAATGGAATAAGATGTTTTTTGGGAATTTGCAGCGTAATATTGCTTTTAAAAAGAAAGAGTATGTTTTGCTTTATTCTGATTGTGGTAAAAGTAATACGCTGCAATTCGAGAAGTGTAGATTAGAATTGGAAGAATTACATTGGAGGGAGGAATTGCTTTGGTGCCAACGTTCTAAAGCCCTTTTGCTGAAGGACGGTGATTGAAATGCCAAATATATCCATTCGATGGCAAGTGCTCGTAGAAGGAAAGCGTTTATCTCCCATATTCAGGATGAGGCAGGAAACAATTGTTCTAATCCTACAGGGGTTCAAAGCATAATATCGAATTATTTTAGGAGTATTTTTTCGACAGCAAGCCCAAGTAGTGAAGCTATTCAGAAGGTGCTTTCTTCAATGGATTTTCGGGTGAATGAAGATATGAGGTCAAGGTTGGATGCTACTTTCACAGCGAATGAGGTTAAGGAAGTGGTATTTCAGATGTCGAGTTCGAAGGCGCAAGGACCGGATGGTTTATCTCCGGGTTTTATCAGAAATGTTGGCATATTGTGGGAGTGGATGTTGTTAATTTTGTGTTGGACTTTCTTAATAATGGTAAGCCTCTCCCAGATATAAATCACACTAATACAGTATTAATCCCGAAATTAAAGGAGCTTAAGTTAGCTTCTGATTTTAGGCCGATTAGTTTATGTAATGTGCTTTTTAAAATTGTTCCGAAAGTCTTGGCTAACCGTTTGAAAGAGATCCTCCCCTCTATAGTTTGAAAAAATCAGAGTGCTTTCATACCTGATCGGATGAGTTATGACAATGCTCTGATTGTTTTTGAAACTGTCCATTTCATGAGGAACAAAAGAACTGGTAGGCAATCTCATATGGCATTGAAATTATATCTTAATTAGTAAAGCTTACGATAGAGTTGAGTGGCCTTTCTTGGAGGCGACGATGCGGTCCATGGGTTTCAACCCAAATGGATTTCACTTGTAATGGTGTGTGTCCGATCAGTCTCTTACTCTGTGATTGTAAATGATAAGCATTATGAATGATGTGCTTTGTCCAGAGGAATTCGACAAGTGGATCCCTTGTCTCCATATTTGTTTTTGTTGTGTATGGAGGTTCTATCCCGTATGATTGATTCAGCTAATGATACATGTTTGCTTCATGGTGTTTCTGTATCAAGATCAGCCCCAAGAGTGTCACATTTATTTTCTGCGGATGATATAATCTTGTTTTCCAGAGCAGACAGGAACGAATGTCAGGGGGTATTATCTTTATTGAGGGAGTTTGAGTCTGCTTCGGGTTAAAAAAATAAATGTGGACAAATCTTCCATATTATTTAGTGCCAATGCTTCCGAGGTTGTCAAGGATGATATTATGGGGTTTTTTTTTTTAATTAGTCGTATACTTGATAGGGATAAATATATATCTTGGTCTTCCGATTATGATAGGCAAGTTGAGGACAAGGGAGTTACAGTTTTTGAAGGAACGATAAGAAGATTAGTAGTTGGGAGACGGGATTGTTTTCTCGTGCGGGGAAAGTAGTGATGATTCAGGCGATTGCATAGGCGATCACTGTCTATCTCATGAGCGTTTTTTCCCCCCCAAAACTTTTTTGTAGGTATTGAATTCTATCATTGCAAGGTTTTGGTGGGGAAGCAAAGAGAATAGGCGACGAATACACTAGAAGAACTAGGAATCATTGTGTGTTTCGAAGGCTGATGGTGGGTTAGGCTTTAAGGATTTTGAAGCTTTTAATCTGTCACTGCTTTCTAAACAATGTTGGCGGCTCATTCAAAACCCAGACTCGTTGTGTGGACGCTTATATAAGGCAAAATATTTCCTAATGGATAATCTATTAGGAGCCAGACTTGGATCAAACTCTTCTTTTGTTTGGCGTAGTTTGCTTGCAGGGAGGAAAGTGATTGTAGAAGGTTCTCGTTGGAGGATAGGTTATGGAGACCTTGATGTTTGGGAAGACCGTTGGATTGATAGTCCAAACTCTTGTCATCCTTTGCCACGAGTTGAATCTAATAGCCACCTATGCAAGTTACGAAGTTAATAGATTTTGACAATCGGGCTTGGAAGGTAGACGTGGTATTGGAAAAGTTCGTGGAGGAGGATGCTTGGCGTATTTTGAATCTTGTTGTGCCCTGTCAGCCTGTTCCCGATTGTTTGATTTGGAATGATAGTAAATTGGGTACCTTCTCGGTGCGTTCTGCTTACTATGTGGCTAGGGGAATTTAAGGGCGAGAGGATATGCTTATTGGCAGTAGACTTCCCATCTCGAAGTTCATCTGGGGTTCTACTGTTCCTCCTAAAGTAAAGTATTTTATATGGCGTTTAATATGGAATATATTGCCTGTTAAAAACATTTTAAGGTAAAGAGGTCTAGACATTAGTGATGATTGTGATGTTTGTGTGGAATCTGAAACTTCTGCCTTTCATGTATTCTTTTGCTGCCATTTCAGCGAGAAAGTTTGGGAACTTTCTTGTCCTTGGGTTCCGGAATGTTTACAGCAATGGGATACTGAGATTGATTTTTGGAAATTTTTTGTCAGCAAGGCGGCTTCGGTAAGACAGCTGGATAAAGTCTTTTATATTTTATGGTCACTTTGGAACAATAGGAATAGATCTTTACACGATTTATATTGTGCGATACCTACTGCTATAGTGAAGCTAGTTGCATCTTTCGAAGATCAGAACATCCACAGCAATAATGATATAGTTGAGGTTTGGTGTAGACAACCTAGGCAAGTGAATTGGTTACCTCCACCCTAGGCATACAGAAAATTAATTCAGACGCCTCTTTTTGTGCTACTAGAGAAGAGGCAGGTTTGGGGGTTGTTATTCGTGATAGTAGCGGAGACATTGTTGTTTCGGGTTCGTGGCAATTAAGCTTTGTTTATGATCCTTTATATGCTGAGGTCCATGCGATACTTTTTGGGTTTGAATTGGCTCTGGAGTATGGTGTGGATGTTTGTATGTTTGAGAGTGATTACCTCTCTGCGGTTAATGAAATTAATAAGCATGGCTTGTCTTTTTGGGAAGGGGGTATCTTGATAGATGAGATAAGGGATTTAGCTTCTTCATTTGACAAATGTACCTTTCATTATGTTAATAGGGAGGCTAATGTTTTGACACATAAGATAGTGATCGGTCGTCAGCAATCATAAAAATAATCCGCACTAAA
Organism: Corchorus olitorius; assembly: GCA_001974825.2. Classification (NCBI taxonomy): domain Eukaryota; kingdom Viridiplantae; phylum Streptophyta; class Magnoliopsida; order Malvales; family Malvaceae; genus Corchorus; species Corchorus olitorius. The sequence continues at coordinate 8,212 of AWUE01013881.1, read as the reverse complement.
TCCTAACTAAGTAGATAGGGCAAGCAGGGGTCGATCCCATAGAGAAGGGGAGTAGACCTTATCCGAAGATACAATCCTTAAAAATCTCTCAAGAGTTTTGCGTAAAAACAGGGGATTAAAAATAACAATTAAAAAGAAAGCAATTAAACTAGAAAACAAAACAGAGTAAATTAAATCTAGATCTATGGCAATTAAGAAAGAAAACAATAATTAAAAGGCATACTTCTTCTCCAATGGTAGAAAACAATCAAATTAATTATAGGTCCTCGATTTAAAAGATGAATTCAATATTAAATCCCTGATGATAACTGGAATAGGGAAAACCCTAACATGCTATTTAGATAAGATTACCCGTCAAGACTTAAATTACCCCTTTTACTTCCTAACAAATCAATTACCCGTCAAGGATTAAAGATTTGCTATGAAACAAAGCATTAAGAGCAACTATTATTAGTTCTTTCACACATGCTTAACAAGTAAAACCATACAACAATCAGATAAATCTGATCACTGGCATGCAAAACCCATTGACGCGACGTCAATCGTCATCAATTCGCTACATACAATCAAACTCATTCGTCAACAATATTGTTTGATCTAGCCAACAATCTCTCAAATTATCTCTTTATCGGCCGTTATAAATCAATAAAAATCAAGATTGTAAAATAAAACAGAGTTTAACATGCTATCTATCAAAAATAAAATACCAAATTATAAGAACATAAATCTCACCATATTAATTGATTGAATTCACCAAAGGATAAGAAGTATTAAGAATTTAGCTACTCATGGATTTAGAAAAATCCATGAGAGGCTTAAGAACACTTACAGAACTTGAAGGGGGCAAAATCCTCCTCCTTGAATCCCTAGGTATGTCGCACCCTCTATGGCTAGAGAGGGTGGCGGCACCCTTACCTAAAAACTAGAAGAAAAACTACAAGAAAAATAGATGAAGAGAAATTTGTGTGTATGTGAGGTATTGTGGGTATTGTGGTGTGTGTTACATAGGGTGGCTATTTATAGTGGAAATAACCCTAGGAATTCCAATTCTAAGTAGGAAAGGAGTCTAGGACGGTTTAGAGGATGACTTGGTATCCAAGTTGGCTTAAAAGTCTTCCTAGAACCAAAATCCTAGTCAAAATAGGATCCTGAAAAATTCTGGATTCGCGCAGGGACTTCGACAGCGATTTTGGGCTTGAAAACGGTAGAATTGGGTCTTGGATTTCAAAGGAAAGTTGTAGATCTCGGAGTTAGCTTTCCAACGACTACTAATAGGCCTAAAACAGACATCTGAGCAGAAAGTTATGATTTTTCTACCAAGACTGCGCTGAATCCTAATCCTGTTAGAATTAGAAGCGGGAATAAACGGAAATTGGATATTTCCTTTGATATAGGCGGCATTAATTGGGATTTTAACTCCAATTATGGGCTGAGTATTATCCCATATAAAATATCCAAAATTCCTTAGCTTCTGGGCTTATTAATGGCTTGTCTTCAATCCTTCGCAATTTAAGCTCCAGTCTTCAATTCTTGCCTCTTGAGATAATTCTTCAATAGTCTTCAAATTTTCAAATTATCTTCAATAAGTCTTCAATCACGAACTTCGAATCTCCAAATTCATACTCAAAATTGCTAAGTCCATATTTGAGTAAAAAGTCATCGAAATAGCTCCAAAAAGAGTGAAAACCAACAAGTTTCCACTTTTCTTGTCTTCAAGACCTAAAAACACAAATACTTATAAAATAGGGTTAAAATACACATAAAAACACCAAAAATCATAGGAAAATGATCATAAAAACAGGATTTTTTTGGCTCAATCAGATAGCTAGGTTAGAGCTTGATGATGTGTGGTGCAGGAGTGTTCCTCCTGGCATTATGTAATCCCGATTATTTTTCATCATTAAGAAATTTCATATTGATAAAAAAAGAAAATTAGTAGTTGGTATATAATCTAGACATCCATTGAAAATCACCCTATTGTTGACTCCTCTCCCGTCTATAAAATGGACTGGGGAGGCCAGTCTACGTTATGATTTTTCCACCTGTCCTTTTTTGAATCTAACGCTTATCGATAAAACTAAAAACAGAATTCTACCACACCAAATCAGTATGTTTTGCAATTACTGGTTTCTCTCTTTCGAAGTTTTAAAGCTGCTTGAAACGAAAAGGGAGGATACTTGAGAATCCGATTTACAAGTTTTGGTGCTGCCAATTCTATTGATTTTTTTTTTTTTTTACGGATTTCTATTGATTTAAACCAACCCAAATTGAATATTTAGGAATCCAGAAAATCTTGCTGCCATTTTTGTTATGAACCTTCAACTCTTCAGTTAGATTATCATGAAAGCATTTTAAGAACCTATAAAGTTTAGCAACCCATAAAGTTTTTAATTTGCATTACAAAGCCAACGGAAACCAAATATGATCTAAAAAATTAACAAAAGCCGAGGATGATAAATTCAAAGAAGAGCCTTTTCATGATTTCATCACTTCAGATCTAAAGAGAAAGAAAGTTAAAAAAAAAACAAAAAACAAAAAAAAAACAACGGTTAGCATAAAAGTGGGAAAAAATGATGAGAAAAATAAAACGAAGATTTTAATTTTAGATATGGTTTTGCTTAAATTTAGAATCTGTGCAAAAAGAAAGAGGACTGAGGGTTAGAGTGAGAAAGATGATGGAACAGAGCAGAGATCTTGTAGTTTTCACTTTTGCTATTATGATAAGTTACAACTGTTAGATTTAATAAAAGACAGATGGCAAGATCACAATATGGACTGGCCAAATCCTTTTAAAAGGTGTGCCGATATATACAGGATTTTGAATTTTTTTTATTTGTTTTGAAAAAATGTTATAATAATATGTATTTCATGAACAAAGCATAGCTGATTAAAACTTATTTATACCTTATTATCAAAGTTATCCTCAAATTGCTGTATGCTCAATATTTGGCTCTTCTCCTGCTGATATTTGTCCAAAATTGATTGGTTACGTACAATTAATAGTTTCACTCACCCAAAATAATTTTTAGAATACTGAATTAATGACTCTCACTCTTCATTCAAAGGTTTTCTCCCATCCCAAAATTAAAAACCCTTTTGTCTCTCAAATTTTCCTTCTTAAAATTAAAGTTATTTGTGTGATTATTTAAATAAAAAAAAACCTGACACGGATGTAGGAATAATATCTAGTTAGTAATTAATTATCAACAATTGTTAGATCTGGTAGAATGAGCTTAATATCTTTTAAACAAAGTGTTGGTTAAATCTAATGAATAAAGGGAAATAGGCACCGAGAAATCTTACCCCTACTTGGAGTTCAATCCGACTCAACTATATTTTGTAGTCAAGTTTTAATACATCGACTATTGTACCATTATTTTCGAATATATTTCTTAAATGTCATTACTTAAACTATTATAGTTTTATTCTATTAAAAACTCTATTTTATTTAATTAAATCTAATATCTTTATAATTACCTTATTTTTATCATTTTACTATTTTTTCATTAAAAACTAGGATATATTAAAACTTTTTAATTTACAGTTTTATTCTAGTAAAAACTATATTTTCATTTAATTAAATTCAATATTTTTATAATAATTATTTTATTCTTACCATTTTAATTTAAAAGTTTATTTTTACCATTTAACTATTTTTCATTAAAAACTTGGATATATCAAAAAATTTTCATATACAGTTTTATTATAAAAAAAATCTATTTTCATTTAATCAAATTCAATATTTTTATAATTACTTTATTTTTACCATTTTAATTTAAAAGGTTATTGTGATTGACCTGTTTTTATTTGATAGTTTAATGTATTGTGATTAAAATTTATTATTCCCCTAACGTGCAATTATTTTATTTGACTTATAATTAATTTCAATTATTGTTAGATTAAATGTAACCTTGTTGTGGATTTAAATTTGCTATTTTACTTTGTTAATATTTTTCTTTCTATGGAATAATTTATTTTGTTCCTTTGATAGTAAAATCTTGTGTATATACAAATGGGTGGGTCTAGTTGGGTTAGTTTCGGGTTAAGGAAATTTCGGATCATACGAGTTCAGTTGATTTTCGGTTTCAGGTTGGATTTGGTTCAAATTGCTCAAATGTCGGGTCATTTGGGTTCGGGTCAATGTTGGTTCGAGTCTTTTTTGTGTCAGATCATATGATTCGGATAATTTCAGGTTTGAGCTTCGTATTTTCGGGTTCAGGTCTTTTCGGATTCGGGTCATTTAAATATAATTAATCTCAATTCGGGTAATTATTTTCAGGTTAATTTCTTGGGTTTGATCGGGTTCGGGTAATTTTAGGTCCGGGGCGTTTTAGATTCGGATCATTAAGGATTCAGGTCATTTCGGTTTTGGATTGGGTGAATTTTTTGGTCAAATAAGGTTGGATGAAGTTTGGTTCAGCCGGTTGGGTCGGGTACCTACACTTGGGTCAAATTTGCCAGCTCTAGGATTCTTTAGGACAAAATTAGTAGTATGCTTAAGATGTTAATTATCATTTGATTTAAACATATTGGATCACGTGCAAGGCACATGAAAATAAAGACTAGTAGCTTACTAAATATATGTAGGAGCTTGTAGTCTCCAAATTATATATAAAGAAATTTAATTAATTCATTGAATATAATTATCTTAGCCATTATATTGATTATTAACATTTATTATATTATATTATTATTATTATTATTATTATTATTATTATTATTATTATTATTATTATTATTATTATTATTATTATTGTTATATTAATTATTAATAGTTTCTCTTTGGTTTTTTACGAGATACAGCGCATTATCATCAAATATGAAATTAGTTAATCCAATGCATTTCTCTTTATTAATATTAAAGAGGTTAGTTTAGGACTTTAGGTCATGCATTTGTCTTTATTTTATGGGTTATGTAATTCAATTCATTATTATCTAGTTTTCATTTTATGGGTTATGTAATTCAATTCATTATTATCTAGTTTTCATTTTTTGATCAAATGTATTATCAAGTTAATTGCACCTTAAAAATTAATCCTTGACAGGTTAGGAACAATTAAAAAACTTCAAATAATTGTGTTTTTCTGAGATTAAACTTCTTCTAGCCATCTAGGGAACCTCTAGTCTCATTCTTTCGCTGAGACTGAGGAGACCCATTATCATTTTGACTGATGCAATTCAACATTTTAGTTTTTTTAGTTATTATTACTACTAGGGTATGATCGGGGCTTCGCCCCGGGGAGAAAAAATTGAGACAATCCTTTAATTTAAATATTTTCTAGTGAAATAGCATTTTTATTATTAAGTTTCATTTATCCTCCTTTTTAAATGTTATTTTAGTTATAAAAAATGAGTTTAAATGGCCTTATGAGATCATTAATATAAAGCAGAATGGGTAGCAATAATAATTCTAACTTTTAAAAGCTTCTTTTGAACCTTGCCGTAGCAAGACTAAGAACACCCTCACAGAGAAAATGCTCTGGAGAGACTCTTGAAGTGATTTATTAAATTATTAAGTTTTTTTCCAATGATGATGCATTGCATATGCTTGATGATGGGCAAGTTCTGGAAGCCAAAGGAAAAAATGTACTGCTGCAAATGCTTTAATGACAGAAGCTCTTGCCTTGAGGGAAGCAGTAGGATATATTGTTGAAACTAGTTGCCATAAAGTCTGTTTTGAGGTGGATTCTGCAGAGTTATACAACAATATTATAGAAAAGGTTGTTGAGAAGCTAGATTGGAGAATAGAGCATATAGTACATGATACTCAGTTGATGATGAACAGTATACAAGAAAAGGAGATTCGGAAGATTTGCAGGTGTGCCAATAAGGCGGCAGATTGGTTTGCTAATCAATCTCGAATGGGGATGCTTTGCAGGGGCTGGAGACAGTTCGTTAGTCAAAATCTGGAGTAAGGATACGGAGTTCCTACTCCTCATTGATGTTTTCTATTGCTAGGATTTCTTTCTGTTGTATTTCCTAGCTAATTTTTTTGAACTCTTTGTTTGTATTTGATTCTGATCATATCAATAAAATCGCCTCCTTTGTGCCAAAAAGAAAAAGAAAAAGAAAAAGTCATCCTGGAAAACGCAACCGCCACCCGCTTGCCTAACAATACTATCCTTTTTCTAACCCCATTCCAAAATCGCTATCTGCTATTTTATAAAGAAGTACCTCAAGAGGAATTATAGCGTTGGAAAATAGGTTGGCAGCCCCTGAACAAGTACTGCTCGACCTAAATTCACAACCTGTTCCTAAGCCTCCTGACATTACGATAGGTAATGGTGAAGTTGATCAAACAGCTTTGCTACAGCTAAATCCGATCATCAGTTCATTGTTCTTAATCTGGTAGCAGTGGAAAGTTTGCCCTCTGTTATATTGATAAAATGCTCCCAATCCGACTACTTCGACCAACAACAGAGGTTTAATAACCCTTCTTCCGCTGCATCGTCCCCGGCCTCAAGTAGTGCAAAAGTAGAAGTGACAACACACCCTGTGGGGTAAAAAGAGAGGATTTGGGAGCCTTTTATAGAGGGAATTCATAGTGAATGCAGTAACTAATTGGGTTAGGTGATTGCTGGCTAGACCGGTTAAGTTGTTTTCTTTGTTTTTTTAAGTAGTAAACCGAACAACCAAACTTTCATTTTGGCCGGTAATGGACCAAATTTAAAAGTTGGTGTGAAAAAATGGGGAAAATAAAAAGTCAGTGTGGCTTAATGAAAGCACCTAACAAAAATCTATTTATCTCTAAAAGCAATTAACAAAAATCTATTCATTTCTAAATGGCAGGTTTGTTCTATTGACAACAAGCACCTAACAAAAATTTTGCTTGGGTAATTCAATAAAGTAAGGAATCCAATGTGGCTGCATGAGGAAGCTCTATTTTGCATGAGGTTTATAATATACTAGGTAAGAGCCCGCGCGTTTCACTGTATGAACATATTATTTTTGGTGACTTATGGGTTTGCCAAATGAGGATGATGACCAATTGCTTTAGGTCATGTGTTTTAAAAGATTTGGATTTAAATCGACCAAAAAACCAGTCTAAAGAATTAGACTCATTAATCTAAAAACAAATTGATAGGGGTATTTTGGTCATTTCATGTTTGATTTTTTTTATTTGAATTAAAGACCAAGGGTATTTAGGGAAGTTTGAAAAACTGAATCAAGTTATCGGTTCTCGAGGTTTCACTTATCTCGGTGTTATAAAGTAGGTGAAATATTAAGTAGACCGTCTATTTCCGTTAACCGAAACAACTAATTCTTTGGAAGCATTTTTTATATCTTGAACATTAAATTTAGTTTTCAAGTCCTTCATGGAAGTTGTAGATCATGGAACAACCTTTCAAGAGACACTTGAATCATTTCAATCAGACATCTAGAGCAAAAGTTATATAATATTAAGTGGACCGTTTATTCTCGTTAACCGAAATAACAAATTTTTTGGAAGCAATTTTGATACTTGAAACATTAAATTTAGTGTTCGAGTCCTTCATGAAAGTTGTAGATCATCGAACAATCTTTTAATAGACACTTAAATCACCTTAATTAGATAACCGGAGAGAAAATTATATAATGTTACATAAACTGTTTAGGCAAACCACTTATAAATATGTTATATTATATTAAATTGTTAAAAAGTCAAAAATATCCTTAGAAGTTTTGAGAATGACGAAAAAATCAATATTGAAATGACGAAAAAACCAAACCAAATTATAATCAAATTAATAAGGTTAAATCTTTTGACTGGTTTTTTAGTACATTCACTTCCTTTAATTATTGTTTTTTTATTTTTTATAATATATAATATATACTATATATTATTTTTAGTGACTATGGAAATTACTTAAAGGCCAAATTGAGGATTAATTTGGTGCCTCCTTTTGGCTTTTTTTGGTCTTTTCACATTTTTCGGGTGACTAAAAAGGCCCTCCATTAATTTCCTCCCTTACTATTCCTACTGCCCTTTTTTGTAATTTATTATTTTTATATTTATGATTAAGTGTGTTTTAATTACATATTAATTGTGTGTTCATATTAGGATTTACCGGTTCAACTCTTCTGCCGGAATTCTAAAGGATTGGTGCTATAAATATATCTGCAATAATGGTTGATTCATGTGTAAATTATTGACATTTAAGTTCTGTTTTACTTTCGTCTTCATTTCTATTTGGATGAGTTTCTTCTTCCCTAACATTTCTCTGAATTAGTT